>JAHREE010149550.1:0-29760 GCA_033628505.1 Tringa tobata | reverse complement strand
TCAGCCATCGGAAATTTGTCCTTGTTTCCACTCAGACCAAAGGATTGGGTTTCAACGACAAAGAAATGGGGGAATGTTTGCGGGCAAGGACAAAGCGTTGCTTTAGATAGTGTGTCCGGGCAAATTTCCACTGATTTTCAGCCAGGTTTGAGGGTGGGAAAAGGGGAATTTGGCCTGGGATGTGAGTGTGGATAGAGGCATTTGCAGGCTGGGGGAAGGCATGGCGTTGGAACCCAGGTGGCCTCCCTCTCTCCCCAGTGCTTGGATGTTCAACCCATGGTTAAAGCTTCATGTGAGACCATGGGGAAAGCAGCTGGGATGCAAAGGCAGGAGCAGGATGCGCTGGCAGGTAGTAGAGGGCCTTCAAAGATGGAGGTTTACCTGGGAACCATTGGGAACGGTGGTGACACAGCTGCTGTATTGCATGGTGTGGTCAGTGCCACACAGCCATGGGGATTCTTCTTCCACCTTCCCCCTCCTTCCCTGCACTCCCTGGCAGCTGATATGAACATGGCAATTGCTTCTTCCAGTTTCAACTGGAAATGTTCAAGACCAGGTTGGATGGGGCTTTGAGCAACCTGGTCTAGTGAGAGGTGTCCCTGCCCAGGGCAGGGGGCTCGCATAGGATGATCTTCAAGGTTCCTTCCAACCCAGACCATTGTATGATTCTTCCTCTGCCATCCACGTACCTCTGGTTTTCAGACACCCTTCTCTCTCAGCCTCGGTGCTGTGTCACTTGTGGTTCCTGCCCTTGATCTGGCCGGCTGGTGGTGGGATGGGGTGGGTGGTTGGCATCCTCCCATCAGACTTCACACTTCAGTGCTCATCAAGCTTCCCTGGGGTCAAGCGTTGACTTGCAAGCAAGGGAGGTGCTAGCACAAGGTGTGTGATTGCAAAAGCCTTTTCCCAGAGCTTCCCAGGAGGGGAACTATCTGTTGGCCAAGCCAGCATCCCTCTTGTACCATGGGATGCTCTCCTTTAAGCCGTCCCATGCAGACTGCTGGTCCTGCTCAGATCAAACAGACCCACTTAGTCACCAAAAACCAAGCTGGGAGGGTGTTGGTCTCTCTGCCCACCCCCGTGAGGGTCCTTAGATCCTGCTTAGGTCCTTCCCCGTTGCTGTGGCTCTGACTCAATCTCAAAAATTCCCAGTTGAGTTGAGGAAACCCTTTCCCCACCCAACCTGCAGCAGTGTGTCTCTCCACCCTGCTGGAAAGCTTTTCGTAACATCCAGCCTTCACCTCCCTTGCTTCAGCTGAAGCCCATGTTATCTCAGAAAAACAGGCCAGAATATAGCAAAAACACAATTTCTGGTCTCCTGGAGCAAGCTATGAGCACGCCTGGGTTAGTAAAGAGACAGGGAACCTGTTTCCCAGCAGCACTATGGGTGGATTTGCTACTACCCTGCTGTGCCACCAAAGCAAACCAGTGACCCAACAGCTATACTGGTGGTTTTGGCCCAATATTTTTTAAAAAAAAACTTTGCTCCTTAGTGGTCATTTGACCAGAGCAAAGGTGGGAGGGGCAGGCAGGACACGCACGTGGATTGTGCACAAGAAAGGAGAATCTCAGCAACTTCTTCCAATAGAAACGCAGACCAGTGGACGAGGCAGCTGTCTCTCAGTGCCAACAGGATCTGGGGTCTCGACCAATTTTTCTTCTTGGGAAATGACCCCTTTCTCCTGGGTTTTCAGAACTGTCTACCCCGAAGCTAGATGGTTGGTTGTCTTTGCAACTGCTCTTCTGGCACTTAGAACTGCAACGCTTGCCCGAATGCTCTTTCAGCCCTTGAAGTCTGGGGTGTTTGTTATTTTTCCATTTTCTTTTTTTGCCCTCACAAAGCCATACACCGGCAAACTGCCCAGGTGGGATAATGTGTCACAGGAGGCAATACCTCTCTTTTTTAATCCCTTTTTAGACCGGGTTGTCTGTGACCTGACCTGGTGACTATTGTTCTTTCTATTATCAGGGTGAGGATGATAGGACGTATTGGTTACCTTTCTCTTCGCCTTTAATTATTCACTGAGTGGAAACAATAAGAGACATTCTTTTGTCTCCTTTATGCAGATGAACCCGCTGTTTTGGAGACGGAAGACCTGGACAGAAAAGCCATGAGACAGGCATGTGGCCTGGAGCCAGACACCATCTCCTTGGCCTCCGTCACAGCTGTCACCACCAATGTCTCGAATAAAAGGTGAGGTCCAGGCGTGAGCTCGTCCAAGCCAGGAGGTGAGGACACGCTGGCAGACACCACAGAGCCTGGTGTCCCATGAGGTGGGGTATGTTGGAAATCACACTGCCGCATGCAGTCGGTGGGGTTTTTTGGCAATACCTGACCTGCTTCAAAGAGCACCAGCATTCAGAGGTGTTTCACGGCCCCCAGGGTTTGTATTCCTCAGATTCCAAGAGGGTAGGAGCTTTGAGGAGGGACCCTGCAAATCATAGAATGATTAGAGTCAGAAAGGACCTTAAAGCTCATCTAGTTCCACCCCCCTGCCATGTGCAGGGACACCTCCCACCAGACCAGATTGCTCAGAGCCCCATCCAACCTGGTCTTGAACACTTGAAATGTTCTTCAATGGTTCTTGTTTGAAGCAAGTCCATCTGTGGTTTGACTGAGGGTTTCTTCTGCTCCTCCAAAGGTCCAAGCCTGACATCAAAATGGAGCCGAGTGCTGGGAGGCCGATGGATTACCAGGTAGGTGACAACATTATGTCCCCAACCTCAGCTCGGGGGGTGACAACCCAGAGGGTGGAGGAACCCTTTTGCAGGGAACAAGTTTGTGATGGATTGCGATGCCCTAAAGTCACGAAGAATGACTTCCCAAAATCTGGCATTTAAAAGGTCAAGCCATAAACTCGAGATTAATAATTAAGTGGTTTTGCTCTTCATCATGTGAAGCCCAGAAAGCCCAAATTAACTTGTGATTGAAACAGGCTGCCTCCAAAACATTTCATAGAAACACGGAATGGTTTGGGTGGGAAGGGACCTTCAAGCCCCCCCAGTGCCACCCCCTGCCCTGGGCAGGGACACCTCCCACCAGAGCAGGTTGCTCCAAGGCCCCTCCAACCTGGCCTTGAACCCCTCCAGGGATGGGGCAGCCACAGCTTCTCTGGCCAACCTGGGCCAGGCTCTCACCACCCTCCCACCAGACAAGTTCTTCCCCACATCTCAGCTCCATCTCCCCTCTTGCAGGGTCAAACCCTTCCTCCTCATCATACCCAAGAGCTTTCAATGTGCTGGTTAGTGTTCAAGGTTGTTGAGCCCTGGCTGGCCGTAGGCTGCTTACTGGCTTTCCTCAAACAGGCTGGTACATGGCTGCTGTTCAGCGATGCTCCATTCCTGCCACTTTATCTAGAGCTGGACGAACTGCACATTTGGTTTCCCAAGGCTCAGATGGTCCCTGCTGCTCCCTTTTCTGTTATTAGTTGGTGGCAGCGTGATTCATAAATTGGCTCCTCTTCCCATTTTCACCAAGTCGGGCTGATTCAGCAGCGATTCAGCTTTATGTCCTCACCTCTCAGCACAGCAACACGTTCCTGGGGATATCTCGGAAGAATGCAAATAATGATTTTTGTTAGAAATTTATGGCAGAACATTCACAGCGCCTGCTGCAGCCTGAATTTGTGAGGCTTATAGGGAATGAGCACGCTTGGTTCAGGAGGGGGGAACATAAAGAACATCAAGAGAAGGTGGAAGGTGCAAAACAAATTGCAATCAAGGGGAACATAGAGCCCTCAGAGGCTCTGCTGTCCTTTACATGCCTTTTAGGAGCAATAGAATAGAATAGATCATTTCAGTAGGAAAGGACCTACAATGATCACCTAGTCCAACCCTTTGTTCTTTCTAGCAGAAGCGAGTGAAGCCAGACGGGGTCTCACCAACCGAGCTGTGCTCCCCCAGCTTAGCTAAATCCATTTGACTTTACAGCTCACATGAGGCCCCCATGCTCTGGGGCTGAAGAAACAGGGATGCCTGGGGTCTTCTGCATTCCACCCCACACTGCAGCATGCTCAGGCTGGTCCGAGGAGCCCAGTGTCTTTGGTGTGACCAGTAGACCCCAGAGGTGCCACCATTGCACGGAAAATGGCTCAAAAAATGGGAGATGGGGAGACAGGGGTTACAGCAGCGAGGGGCATCTGGTGCTGCTCTCAGAAGGTGTCCAAATCCCTCTCCCCAGGTCAGCATCACCATCATTGAGGCCCGGCAGCTGGTTGGGCTCAATATGGACCCAGTGGTCTGTGTGGAGGTTGGAGAGGAGAAGAAATACACGTCCATGAAGGAATCAACCAATTGCCCATACTACAATGAGGTGGGTCTGTCTTCCAGTGATACTCCTGGCTACCCGCTCCTCAGGGTCTACTTTGCTGTGAGTTAAGTAAATGTAATTTCTTGTCACTTGGGCTTTTTTCTTTATTTCTTCTGTCACCTCTTGTCAGAATAAAATGAAATCTTAAACCACGCAGAAGGAGAAACCTTTTGCCCTCTGGTATTTTACAAAGAATGGTAAAAAGTGCACCCACTTGATCTGTGCTAAATTCTTCTCAGTTTTTCTAAGTGTAGTTCCTCAGACTGCAGAGGCTGTCAGTGCTGGGGCTCACACGGGTCCATCCCTGCTGTGACATGTGCTATTGAATGCTCCTCTGGGCAGTCACAGCTTCTCCAGCTGGAGCGTGTGCCAAAATACTGCCTTTCGACCCAAAAAGAAACTCACCCCAGCTCTCCTGCCTTCATGACTGCTCTTTCCCTTTCAGTACTTCGTCTTTGATTTCCACGTCCCCCCAGATGTCATGTTCGACAAGATCATCAAGCTGTCCGTAAGTGAACATGGTTGCCTTGTCCTTTTCCTGGGGCTTTGGAGGAAACCAGCCCATTTTTCATATGCACTGGGGATTGATTTGACGTCCTTGATGTGAGACCCCCCTCAGCCCTACGAGTCCCACCTCTTTTGCAGACCCCCAGTCCCTCTTTCCATTGCTGAGCTTCATTGCTGGGTCCATACAGCTTCCCTCCTGCATTTGTTGTCTCCCTCCGTGGCTGATCTCTGGTATTTCAGAGCCAGACAGAACTTAAGCTGTCTTAGGACATGTTTAGACTTGGGGAGAAGTAAGACCTTCCTAAACCTGCCAAGGGATTTCCTGGGACATGAGACTGGCAGGGCTGTTGTGGAAATTGTTGGAGGACCTTAAGGGGCCATCTAGCCTGATTCTCCACTCCACAGAAGGATTAAGTCTCTCTATCATCATCCAAAAGGCACCTGAGACCTTAAAGACTTAGAATCATAGAATCATTTACGTTGGAAAAGACTCTTAAGGTCATCGAGTCCAACTGTTAACCCAACACGGCCAAGTCCCCCACTAAGTCCTCCACAGAGGAGGGCGATGAACAAGATTTGCCCATTCACTGACCAAAGCACACTAATTAAGAACATCCTTATCTATCCCATGCACAGACCAGCTGTACAATTTCTCCCACAAAGGGACGACCCTTTCTTCAGGTAGATGTCCCAGGGTTTGTTGCCCTAGTGGCTGGAAAGCCGCATCTTGTTTCAAAGACTAACTTATTTGCATTTTTTCATATTCAATCCAAGTATATGCTTGCTTGCAACACTGCCGACCCCACCATGCCTCTTAGTGTCCTTATACAGACCGAGGTCCTGCACAGACCAAGGAAAATGCATCAGAGCCTTTCCCATCTGACACTGAACCCCTCTGGAAAGAGCCTTATGGCTCCTCAGTCACAGGAAAAAAAGTCTTATTTTTTTTCTCCTCTCGATTTCCAGGTGATCCACTCAAAAAACCTGTTGCGCAGCGGGACTTTGGTAGGCTCCTTCAAGATGGATGTTGGAACTGTTTATACTCAGCCTGGTAGGTAAACGCTGTTTGCAACCAGTCCAGCCAAGAAAGGTTGGACCAGATGATCCCTCAGGTCCCTTCCAACCTGGTATTTAATGATTCCGTGCTGATTCTGTGATCATTTTATGTGACCGCCTGCACCATTGAATAAATGTCCCCGCAAGATAGCCAGGCAGGCACTTGTTTCCTTGGATGATGCTTAACTTTAGTATCTTAGATATAAGCAAGTCACTTGGGCTCCTCTGTGGTCAGGAAAGAGCACTCAGCACCCCCAGAGAAGGTTGTGTCCCCCATCCTGAAATCAGGGCTGAGATGCCCTCTGGGTGTGCTGGTGTCTCTCCACTCACCTGCTGAGGATGAAAGCCCAAGGGGACTTGCTTAGGCAAGATATCAACCTTCCAGACAGCTTAAGGTCCAAAATACCTGTGATTTCTTTTTTTCTTTTCCCTTGCTCCTATATGACACCTATTGCAGCACTCTGCCTCTATAAATAAGCCTGAGAGCTAAGATGTAGATGACGCCTCCAGAGTCTGCACTTGAGGGGTTGTCAGCAGATGAGGAGGAGGACCTTAAGGGACCATCTAGCCTGGTTCTCCACTCCACAGAAGGTTTAAGTCTCTCTAACACGATCCAAAAGGCACCTGAGACCTTAAAGACTTAGAATCATAGAATCATTTAGGTTGGAAAAGACCCTTAGGATCATCGAGTCCAACCGTGAACCCAACACTGCCAAGTCCATCCCTAACCCATGTCCCTCAGTAGCACATCTTCCCAGCTTTTAAATACTTCCAGGGATGGAGACTCCACCCCACTTCAGACATTTCATCCCATTGCTTCTCTGTCTTCAACATGAGACACATCTTCCTAATGAGTTTTTCAGGGCGTTCCATCTGAATTCCTCACACCTGAAGATGTCTCTTATGCATATGGGCAGGTCCCCCGACTCGAGTGGGTGCTATGTCTCATTCTGATAAATAGCTGTCTTGTCCCCTGGCTTCCAGAGCACCAGTTCTACCACAAATGGGCCATCCTTTCTGACCCCGAGGATCTCACTGCTGGGCTGAAAGGTTACCTGAAGTGTGACATCGCTGTGGTAGGGAAAGGGGACAACATCAAGACGCCACACAAAGCCAATGAGACAGAGGAGGACGATATTGAAGGGTAAGGATCTGCAGAGCCAGCTTCACATAGCCTTGCTTGGGAATGACTTTTCACGTCTATTCACCTTGGATTGTGCGACAGGGACAGCAGCATCCCTTCTGGATGAGGCTGACAGCCCTTCTAGCACCCATATTTACCTTGTGCAATGAAACCAGAGGGACAAAATCAGTTGCTGAGAAGACAGAATGTGGCAGAACTGTTGCAAATCCAGGCCCTATCGAGTACAAACCAATCATTTGTGTGAGGTCAGACCATCTGCTGGTTGTTGAGCTCTCTATACCACCAGCAGCCTGATGTCAACCAACTTGATGGCCCCACTGTTTACCTAATGCTCCTCTTGGCCCTTGGATGGCATGGGGTGTGATGGGGTCACTTGCTTCCAGGGAGGCATGGATGAGGTTTCCCAGGCTGCGTGGGTGGGCAGGGCTCTCTGAGTCTCCAGAGCATCTAAAAGGCCATGGAAGAAAAATCAGGAGAGTTTAAAAATTGGTTCCAACCCTGTGTGTTGATGTTGCAGGAATCTCCTCCTCCCAGATGGGGTCCCTCCGGAGAGGCAATGGGCTCGTTTCTACATCAAGATCTATCGAGCAGAAGGGCTTCCCCGTATGAACACCAGCATCATGGCCAACGTGAAAAAGGCACTCATTGGGGAGAACAAGGACTTGGTAGACCCCTACGTCCAGGTGGTCTTTGCAGGGCAGAAGGTGAGGAAGCTTCATGCAGTTCCAGGGTGACCCTGGGAGGTTACATGAGTGGGACCAGCCATTGTGCAGGTGGCCAGAGATGATATCAGTTGTTCTCGCATGTAGATGTGGAGATGCATGGCAAAGCCACCTTGTCCACTACGTCTCCCCTCTTTTGTGCAGACTATGATGGATTTGGAGCACTCTCCAGTTAGGGAAAGGAGCTTAGAATCATTGAATCAGAATTGTTANTATCAGTTGTTCTCGCATGTAGATGTGGAGATGCATGGCAAAGCCACCTTGTCCACTACGTCTCCCCTCTTTTGTGCAGACTATGATGGATTTGGAGCACTCTCCAGTTAGGGAAAGGAGCTTAGAATCATTGAATCAGAATTGTTATGGTTGGAAGAGGCCTTTTAGTATCATCGAGTCCAACCATCAACCCAACACTGCCCAAACCGCCACTGACCCATGTCCCTCAGCACCACGTCTGCCCGGCTTTTCAATCCCTCCAGGGATGGGGACTCCACCACTGCCCTGGGCAGCCTCTGCCAAGGCTTCACAACCCTTTCAGTGAAGAAACATTTCCCAATGTCCATCCTAAACCTCCTCTGGCGCAACCTGAGGCCATTTCTTCTTGTCCTATCACCTGTTCCTTGGGAGAAGAGAGTCACAAGACAGAATGAATGTTTCAGTGGTCATTAGCGAGGGAGGAGTTCAGGTTGTGAGGGATGGCTTGGGAGCTCAAACCCTTGGCAAATATCTATCTCCTCCCACTCGGCAGGGGAAGACATCTGTACAGAAAAGCAGCTATGAGCCTCTCTGGAACGAGCAAATAATCTTCACAGAAATGTTCCCCCCGTTGTGCAAGCGGATAAAGATTCAGATCCGAGACTCGGACAAAGTCAATGACGTGGCCATTGGTACCCATTTCATTGATTTGCGGAAGATCTCTAACGAAGGAGACAAAGGTAAGGTGGGGGGCAGGCTGATCTACCTCCTTCATGGTAGAGAGACATCCCTTTGGCAGAGAGTTAAGCAAAATAACCCGGGCTTCTTCCCCACCCCTGGAGATAGCTGCTTCTTGGTGCCCAGCTGGAGAGGTTTTGATTCACTGCAGTGGTCTTCTGAGGTCACTGGACACACACTCTTTGAAAACCAAGCCCTGTCACAAGCCTCCAGTCCAATACCTGAAAGCAAAGACATCCAAGAACAACTTGCCCTTCCAAAAAAATTCATTGCCATGAATGGATGAATTTCTGACAGAGTTCCCCATTCACACAAATGTGAACACACCAGCACACGTGGGCAGGAGCAATGTGAAACCAAAGATGGCTTTAGGAAGGAGACTAATGGGGTGTTCTTTTGTCTTGACTCTCACTTGGGGTAACTTGCCCAATGGGAGACTCACCTCTGTCTTTGGGCTAGTGCCCTGCAAGGTACCCATCACTGCCTCCACTGCAAAACTGCCTCCATGCATGGTTGCAAACATGGATTTCCATGCACACATAGGTGCATGTTGAAGCCCATGTCACTGTACGTAGACCAATCCATGAGTGAGGAGTTATCCTGAGATGAAGACATGCCCTCCTCCTTGCACATCCCCTTCCCAACGTGCCTGTTTGCTCTGCTGCAGGCTTCCTGCCCACCTTTGGCCCCGCGTGGGTCAACATGTATGGCTCCACTCGGAACTACACCCTGATGGATGAGCACCAAGAACTGAACGAGGGTCTGGGTGAAGGCGTCTCTTTCCGGGCCAGGCTTTTGATGAGTCTTGCTGTGGAGATCTTGGACACCACCAACCCCGAGATCAACAGCTCCACCGAGGTGCAAGTTGAGCAGGCCCCATCAGTTGCCGATGTAAGTCGCCCCCTAGCCCAACAGCTTCCAGTGCTGAGTCTTGGGCCTCTTGTTTTTTTTTGTCTTTGGTCTCACAAACCAAGGATTTAATTTAGTGTTGTCCCAAGTGTTCTGGATCTGGCAGCACAATGAAAGCAAATCTTGCAAGGATTGCAGATTTTCTGATCATTCAAGTGGTCACCTCTCTTAGAAGTGCTGGGCAGAAGAAATATCTGGGGGAGGATCCTAAACTTTGAAATGTTTCTCCAGTTGGTGTCCCTCTGGTTCACCATGATTTCTCCTGCAGAACTGCACTGGGAAGATGGAGGAGTTCTTTCTCTTCGGAGCCTTCCTGGAAGCTACCATGATCGACAGGAAGATTGGCGACAAACCCATCAACTTTGAGGTCACAATAGGTTGGTTGTTTTTTGGGGAGGGTGTTTTTGAAGCATGCCTGGTGGGAAATGCAGGGTCCAAGGCTGAGAGCAGGGTTGACTCCCCATTTTCCATACCAGTACATGTTAAAGCACACAGGGCTCTCAGTTTAGGGAGAAGGTGATGGCCACTTTACCGGCACAAGCTATGTGGGGCCCCAGATTATCTATGGATTCTGTGCTGTGGCCAGTGGAGCTAGTCCCTCTTTTACCCTGGCTTTGTACCTCCTGAGGCTGATCACCAAAGGGAGGATGTGTATTCCTACCAGCTCGAGAGGGGACATGAGCAAGGGACAGACATCTGTCACTAATTTATGGTTCCTGGGCATGGTTTCAGAGAGTTGAACTCCACTGTGGTTCCTGCAGATAAAACTCCTCCCCAATCTGAATTAAAGCCCAAAAGATTGAGCCCGCTCAGAGTTACAACCCTGTGACTTTATTTCACATTTCTTTCCTGAGGTAACTATGGGAACCAGATCGATGGCATGACCAAACCCATGCTACGGAGGAAGAAAGAGGGAGGGGATGGGGAGGAGGAGGAGTCCGAGCTGCTCCAGAACTCAAGTGAGGATGAAGGTGATGAGGATGGAGAGCTGGTCTCTGTTTCCTCATCTCAGCCTGTGAAGCCCCTGGTCACAGACAGGTAAGCGTGCCTGCCTGCCCACTGAGGTGCCAGTGGGCAGAGAGGTGGCTCTCAATTCAGCCATGGTCTGTAGGTGTTCCCACCTGCCCTGGGTGTCTGAGCTCAGAGGTGAAGTCAATGCCCTCATGGGGCCTGGAGTCATTTGGCCAAAGAGATGTGGAGCAGCAGTGGGGACCAGATCTCCATCCCCTGTAAAGGGAGATTACATACCATCTGTAGATACCTTGACTGAGATACCACAGTCTGCCAGCTGAGTCCCCACCCCATTCCCTACACTTCTGACCATTTCTGTGGATTCTCTGATGTCCAATAAGGGCTGAATTTACTTCCCAGGCTACCCTACAAATGACATCTTCCATCTACCTGGCCAGATGTGCACCCAAACTTATGGCTCTCTGGTAGCTTTAGTGCTCTTCACCTGTGGTAAATAGGGGTGAAGTTAACCAGTGGATTCAAAACATCATTGGTGGGCACTGGAAAAAACAGTTCACTTCCATACATATCTTTGGTATATTTGGGGAACCAGTCTACAAACAGGGCCTTCCCTAGGATTGCTGCCACCCTTGGTAATTTGTGCTGAGACAAGGTGCATTTCTTCATCACTTTGGGGATCTTAAAAGCTGGGCACGGTCACCAACACGCAGAGAGGAGAGGAGGCAAAAAAACTGCTGGAAAAAGTTCTTGAGAACACGTTAGACAGGAAATTGGGGTACAAGACTTCAAGACCTCTCAGCCTCCCTAGTTTGCAGCATCTCTCCTTTGGGCAGTCTGTCTGTCCCCGTTGCTTAGTCATTGACAGCCACACTCTGGTGTTTAGCAGAACCAGGACTCAGGAGACTGGGTCCTACCCTGAGTCTGTCGATGCTGGGTGTCAGTGGACAAATCGCTTCTCCTGAACATGTTCCTGTGCAACCTGCTGTAGGTAGACCTGCTCTGGCAGGGGACTGGACTAGATGATCTCCAGAGGTCCCTTCCAACCCCGTATCAATCTGTGGTTCTGTGAAATGAAAACATTTTTTTTTGTGCCCGCTTTACAAATTGCTTTGTGATGTCCAGGCAGCAGTCACCCTAAAATGCAGATGAGATCCAGAGAGATGCCAGCGTGAGCCTGGTGGGTGCTTCCTGTCCCAAGCAGCTGGATCAGAAAGCCCCAAACTGACCAGGATCAGCACATGCACCTCAGGATGTCTGGGCTGGGCTTCAGCCACAGCCTGGATTTGAATACAAAGGACTAGCTCTAAGGAAAGCTAATTGGATTTAACCTGATGAGATATGCTTAAAGTGGATTTTAAGCGTGTTATACCAGTAGACAGATGTTAATGGAATTAACCATCTGACTTAATTCAATTGGGAAATGAAACAAACCATGCTGAATCGAGGGTATTTGAGCTTCATATAGAAGTGTCTGTCTACCTGGGGCTTCCCATACTTGTTCCCCAGCTCCCCATCAAAGTGAATGCTCAACGGGGATGAGAAGCACCCATGGGTTTTGAGCCTGTCCCCGGACTCTGCCTCTCATGGTCTCTTCCCCCATCTCCATCCCCTGGACACTGGGAGCCTCATGCTCAACCACGGGGATCTGCTGACATCTTCTGGCTGGAAGTGCCCTGATGGCTTCAGAAAGATGAACTGAAGCTGTTTTTTAATTAAGGGTTGTTCCAGGTGCCGCAGGAATCATAGAATCACTTTGGTTGGAAGGGACCTTTCAGATCATCGAGTCCAGCTGTCAACCCAGAATTGCCAAGTCCACCACTAACCCGTGTCCCTCAGCACCACGTCTGCCCGGCTTTTAAATACCTCCAGGGATGGCGCCTCCACCACTTCCCTGGGCATCCTCTTCCAATGCTTAATAACCCTTTCAGTGTAAAAATTTTTCCTAATATCCATTCTAAACCTCCCCTGGCAGAACTTGAACTGTACCATGACTCTTACCCCTCCATTCCACCAGCATATGGAAACCTCTTAGGTCTGCAAAAGTCAGGATGTCTGCCTCCTCTGGAGGCCAGGATGCTATAGGAGATGCTCAGCAGCATTCAGAAACAGGGTATTAGTAGGAGATGGGAGCGTTGCCACCATGGAATATCTCTTCTGCCTCCTCTTGCAGGAACTACTTCCACCTGCCGTACTTTGAGAAGAAGCCCTGCATCTACATCAAGAGCTGGTGGCAGGACCAGCGCCGCAGATTGTATAATGCCAACATCATGGACAAGATTGCGGACAAGCTGGTCAGTATGTGCTAGGGAGGAAGGGAGGGAGACAGCTTGGGGCATGAGGCGCCTTCAGGCTCCCTGCACATCGCTGCTTGTCACAAAGCAGGGACAAAGAGTGCAAGGACCCATAAGCAAAGTAGTACCAGAAAGGGAGAAGCTTCCCAGTGCTAAACGCTCCACAGTTTGAATGTCCAAATCCTAAGAGCTCATTGAGTTTTCTGTGGGTCAGACCCAGCTCTCCCCACCAATGGGAAGCTTTGTCCCCCTGGGAAAACCACTGTGTGTGGCAGAGCCTCCTCCATAGTCTCAGATAATTCCCAAGGAGCCTTTGTGACAGCTCTGTGTTAGCAAGGTCATGGCAGGATCTGCAAAGGGGGAGCCTGGCAGGTCCAGCCAAGATGGGGTAGACCTTGGCCAACCAACTTCATGGAGCATGGTGGACCCATTCCCATCACTCAGAGCCATGTCCCTGCAGCCAAATGTGTGCCAGCCCCCACAGGGCTGCTCTACGTAGGGTTGGACTTTGGGAGGCACCTTGCCCCACAGTGGGGCTCTGTCCCACCACCCCTTCACCACTTCCCCCCATTGATGCTGCAGGAGGAAGGACTCAATGACGTGCAGGAAATGATCAAGACAGAGAAGCCACACCCAGAGCGCCGGCTCCGAGGGGTCCTGGAGGAGCTGAGCAGTGGGTGCTTGTGAGTAAAAGATGGGCAAAGGTGGCACACTGCAGACCCCCACCCTCTGCGGGGCTCTGGACAAGGTCTTCAGTGTAAGCCCACCTCTCCTTATCCTCTGGATGGTGGGCAACTGTGCCATTGCATTGGCACAATGCCGTATCACTGTCTTCTGGCTTGAAGCATGGGTGATGTGGTGTTTACATCTGCACCCCAAAGACCCCAAAAGCCTGTAGCCTCCACAGGCTGGTACCTGATCAGCACTTACTCCCCGTGCAGGACACTCAACATTGGGTGCAAGTGGGCCACTTGGCCCTGATTGCATTGCAGACTGGGGGGGAATGAGGACATTTTCCTCCAGGGGGGTACTCTCCTGCTGGCAAGGATCCATCCAGACACGGCTCCTTGGAGAGAGTCTGTGGGGTCCCACGGGGATTCATGCTACTGGAACTTCCTTTCCCACCAGGCGCTTCGTGACATTGGCTGACAAGGACCAGCACCATTCTTCACGCACCAGGCTGGACCGAGAGAGGCTCAAGTCCTGCATGCGGGAGCTGGTGAGTGGGATTCAGCCGGGCAGGGAGGGGGGTTCATGAGCTAGACCTTGTCGATGTGGTGGGGAACTTTGGTCCATAGGCATGCTGGTTTCCAGACTCTGTGAAGTGAGAGTTTGAGGTTTATTTCTGAAGAGCACTTGGGTCTTAGAAATGTAGAATTGTCCAGGTTGGGAGGGACTTTTCAGACCATCAAGTCCAGCCATCAACCCAACATTGCCCAAACCACCACTGACCCATGTCCCTCAGCACCATGTCTGCCTGGCTTTTAAATCCTTCCAGGGATGGGGACTCCATCACTGCCCTGGGCAGCCTCTTCCAAGGCTTCACAACCCTTTCCATGAAGAAATTCTTCCCAATCTCCATCCTAAACCTCCCCTGGGGCAACTTGAGGCCATTTCGTCTTGCCCCATGGCCTGTTCCTTGGGAGAAGAGACCGACCCCCCCTGGCTACACCCTCCTTTCAGGGAGTTGGAGAGAGTGAGAAGGTCTCCCCTCAGCCTCCTTTTCTTCAGGCTGAACAACTCCAGCTCCCTCAGCCTCTCCTCACAAGACTTGTGCTCCAGACCCCTCACCAGCTCTGTTGCCCTTCTCTGGACACACTTCAGTACCTCGAGGTCTTTCTTGTCATGAGGGGCCCAAGACTGGACCCAGCACTTGAGGTGGGGCCTCACCAGTGCCCAGTACAGGGGGACCATCCCTGCCCCATTCCTGCTGGCCACACTGCTCCTGATACAGGCTAGGATGCTGGTGACCTTCTTGGCCACCTGGACACTTGATGACCACTTGCACAGGTGCCAGGTGGCACTTGAGTCCACACTCCCTTCCCTCACACTCTGTTTTGCCTTGGAAAGAAATCCAGGAGTAGAGAGGAGGAGATCCATTGCTGTCAAACAGCTGAGGAAGCTGGGAAGAAATGATTTAGGAGAACCCTGCAGAGCAAAGCTGCTCCAGGGACAGATATGGCCTTAGATATTTGGAGCTGGTAGCCCAACTCCTTGCAAAAGAACTGTACAAACAGTGGGTGGCTTATCCACCTGGCATGGCCAAGGACACCAGCTTCAGTAGCCAGCAGCATCCCACAGAGCAATGAATTTAAACCATGAAAGCCTCCCACGTCCCCTTTTCTGAACTGTCAGGTCCTGAACTACAGCAGTGCTCCCTTCTGCTCTTGCTCACATGATGTCCTGGGCTCCCCCTTAACTGCAGGAGAACATGGGGCAGCAAGCCACCACTCTGCGGTCACAGGTGAAGAAGAACACCATGAAAGACAAGCTGAAGCTGGTGCAGAACTTCCTGCAGAAGCTCCGGTTCTTGGCGGATGAGGTGAGTCCCTCTGCATGGAGAGGGGGTGTGGGCTGGACCAGCAGCCTGAGATGGATGGAGACCTCTCTGCAGACTCTGTAGGTGGGAGAGGTCCCCAGTCTTGTGCACTCCGAGTCTACACACTGTCCCATGCATCCAGGCTTGCCCACGCTCTGCTGGATTGTAACGAGTCAGCCCTAAAACCAATTTATGAGCCCTTCCCAACTAGTAACAGGGCTGGGTCCTCTTGCAGCTGAGCTGAGGGCAGTTTTTCCAGCCTCAGCCATGGCCAGGCCATGCAGTTCCCTGGGGATCAGTCATCAGAAAGTAGCACTTGTCCACACAGCGCTAAAGTCAGCAGCAGGGACCTGCTTCTGATCCTGGCTGGGCAGGGAATCATTAAAGAAAGTGACTCTTCAAAGGACGGTGGGATAAAGCCCTGTCCTCTTGCAGAACTCAAACTGTCTAATTTTTATTGCTGCAGTGAACTCTTGCTTCACTCCAGCTCATGGGTAAGAGATAACAGTCCAACATATTGGAGTTGAGCTGCTCACTGCATCTCCAAATGAAATAGTTTCCAAATAGTTTCCAAATACCTGCAAAATATTTTTTCCCTTCTTCAAAAAATTACACCATTCCTCCTGATATTTTTACAGTTTAGGACTGGGTTGGCCATTGGGGGGGTCATTGGCCCCCATGGGAGCTGTGGCTCTTGCACCTCCTCTTCTTATTGCCCATGGCAGGCTCCCAGCCTCCACTATGTGTCCTTTGCTACAGCAAGGCTTTCCTTGGCTTTGACTCCCTACAGCAGAACATAGAATCATGGAATGGTTTGGGCTGGAAGGGACCTTCAAGATCATCCAGTGCTACCCCCTACCCTGGGCAGGGACACCTCCCACCAGAGCAGGTGGCTCCAAGCCCCCTCCAACCTGGCCTTGAACCCCTCCAGGGATGGGGCAGCCACAGCTTCTCTGGCCAACCTGGGCCAGGCTCTCACCACCCTCATACCAAAGAAGTTCTTCCTGAGATCTCACCTAAGTCTCCCCTCTTGCAGGGTCAAACCCTTCCCCTTCCTCCTAGGGCTCCCCTCCCTCACCCAGAGTCCCTCCCCAGCTTTCCTGGACCCCCCCTTCTTTAGGGACTAGAAGGGGCTCCAAGGTCTCCCCAGAGTCTTCTCTAACATAAACCAGGCTTTAAGGCATGATAGGACCTGTTCAGACAGGGACCTTCTTCCATAGTAAGGAATGAAGGTATGGCCTCTGTCCTACATTCCCCATGGCTACTGAATGAAGAGAGAAGGAAAATCTTTGGTCTTCTAATCCAAAATTATTTTTTATTAAATGAGAACAAATGGAAATCCCAGTTTCTTTCCTGCAAGGCTTCACCCAGCTGAGCTTAGCCCCAGGAAGTGGGAGTGGGAGGCTCAAAACCATTTCAATGGCCCTAATATGGCAATAGGTGCATCCATCTCCTGTGACATCTGTTGATTTTGCCTTTGGAAGGTCTCCAGCCCCGCTGGTGCCTCAGTGGTCAAGAGCTGAGAAACCGACAGGGCTCTTCGCTGCTGTTCACAGCCCCAGCACACTATTCCCGACATCTTCATCTGGATGATGAGCAACAACAAGCGTATCGCCTATGCCCGCGTCCCTTCCAAGGATATCCTCTACTCCATTGTGGATGAGGAGACGGGCAAGGACTGCGCCAAAGTGAAGACCCTCTTCCTCAAGGTGCTGGTCTGTCTTACCTGAGGGGAACCGCAGCCACGAGGAGGGAGATGGAGGAAGGACAGACTGGGAGGTTGGGAGATGGAGATGAGAGAGCTGGGTATCCAGTTTTGCTGGGGCTTGAATATTAGGCAAGACAAATCCATGTTCTACTGGTAGGGGTGGAAGTCTGCTGCTAGGACATGTGAACCACTGATCTCACCCAGCCTGGTAGGTGAGAAATGACTGGAAGGAGAGAGATGTTTGATCCAGACACAGAAGAGAATGCTGTCTTAAAAAGAGAAAGCCAATGTGTCGGGAAGAAGATAGTCCATGAGATGGAGTAGTGTTGTGATCCAAAATGATGAGGGTTGGGTCCTTGGTTTTAAGGGGCAGCAGTAAACGCAACGCACCAGGAGGAGCTGGATGCTACCAGAGGTGGTCTGTCATCTCTAAGGCCTTCCCTGTATCGATGTAAACTCTTCTGTCCTTTGTGCCCAGCTACCCGGGAAGCGGGGGTTTGGACCTGCTGGCTGGACAGTTCAGGCCAAGATGGAGATGTACTTGTGGCTGGGCCTCAACAAACAGCGCAAAGACTTCTTGAGTGGCCTGCCCTGTGGCTTTGAGGAGAAGAAGACGGCCAGAGGCCAAAACCTGCCATCCTTCCCACCCATCAGCCTCCTTTACACGAGTAAGAACCTCCTGCCTGCAGTGAGTCTGGGGACGGGACATGGAGAGGGCAGGAGGGAGCCTGGCTGGACACCACTTGGACCAAGGTCTTCCAAGACCTGAGAGAGAAATAATTCCAGTTGTACCAGTGTGAGGTCCATGAGGAGCTGGGGTTGAGAGCTGTGCACCCTCTTCTTTACCCCATTCAGATCTGTCATTCTGCACATGGTGAGCAGGATGCTGAGGAAGTCCACATCCATTTGGGACTCGTGCTTTGAGACTATATCCTTCATCAGTGCTGGCCCAAGACCTCTCTCTGCAGGCTGAGCCCCATGGCTGTGCTCCAAGGTTGCGTATCGAGTTGTCTCACTTCTCCTCTCTCTTGCAGAGAAGCAGGTTTTCCAGTTGCGAGCCCACATGTACCAAGCCAGGAGTTTATTTGCAGCTGACAGCAGTGGCCTTTCGGACCCCTTTGCACGAGTCTTCTTCATCTCCCAGAGCCAATGCACCGAGGTAAACCCCGTGTCCTGACCTGGAGGGCTGGGTGAGGCTCTGGTGTTGCTTGTCCCGTCAGCTCTTCCTCCTGCTCCCCTTCCACAGGTCTCGGGACAGCTAGTGAATCAAGGATTAAGTTGATCATGGGGTCCTGGGGTGGGAAAGTAGCCACCGCTGTGGGACTTGATTGTCTCCAGGATCCCCTTCCCCAGGAGCACCTTCACGACATGTCCCCCACACCCGTGTCCCTGTGGTCATGATTCACCTGCCTGGTTGGGAGAAACTGGGGCATGTTGAAGTGTTTCTTGTGTCTTCTCTTCCTGGGCTGAGGGCTGCCAAGTTTTAGCAAGCCTGGAAGATGCTGGAAATAATTGGTTTCTGCTTTCCTGCTGTTGGCTTGTTGTTTTTTTTTCTCAGAAGAGTCCTTGGGAGATACCCCATGGTCCAAAAAAGCATGCAGCAGCCCACTAATGCTGCCAGGCTGAGACCAACACGTGGTCTGCTCCCCTCTCTGGAGCAGTAAGTCTCTCTCCTATTCTTCCAGGTTCTCAATGAGACCCTTTGCCCCACCTGGGACCAGCTGCTGGTCTTCGACAATGTGGAGCTCTATGGAGAAGCCCATGAGATGCGGGATGACCCTCCCATAATTGTCATTGAGATCTACGACCAGGACACAGTGGTAAGATGAATCCCAGCAAAGGAAAAAGTTTGTGATTTGGATGCTGCAATCACTTCTGAGCAGCATGGCATCTGCATCTGGCAGATGGTGCAGCCTTTCTCCTGACTCTTGGAAGATGGTCGCAGAAACACACCTCCCATGGCATGAGCAACCTCTGCTACTCATTAGACCTCAGACTCAATGATATCTTATTTTTGGAGAGTGAAGCAAGAGCTTTTGTGAGGCTGGAGGCAAGGAAGACATTACCTGAGTCTTTGCCCTTGGAAAAGCTGCTCAGCCCCGGGCTCCTTGCTGTCCAGCCCTAGGCCACCTCTTTCACCTTATTTGTAAAGTCAGGAGTGAAAACAGTCGCAGAGCTTTGGTGTCCCGGGCCCACTGGGACTTGTTCTGACCACAATGGGGAGAGCTGTGGGACTGACTTGGAAGACCTCGCGTTGGGTCAGCCAACCCAAGTGCTCTCTTTGCCTCTCCAGGGCAAAGCTGACTTCATGGGCCGCACCTTTGCCAAGCCGGTGGTGAAGATGTCAGATGAGCAGTACTGCCCCCCACGCTTCCCCCCGCAGCTGGAGTACTACCAGATCTACCGGGGCAACTCCACAGCAGGCGACCTGCTGGCTGCCTTCGAGCTGCTCCAGGTACCAGCTGGCCAAAGCCACCCCAGACCAAGGGAGGGAAAGGATGGGATGGAGGCTTGCAAGGGACCAGGGATTAATCCATGCTTATATACCTCAGGTGCTGCAAAGAGCAGGTAGTTCATACATCCTAGAAAAGCCCAAAGGGTTTAGCACAGCTACCAACCCAGTGAGACAGCAGCAGCTCCTGTTGACCAGTTATGCTGGTCAAGATGATGTCCTACTGGACAGGAAACCCCACTGAAGTGTTGCAATAGCCCAAAATCTGTGTCACCACTGGGATACGGGAGATGCCAATGGGAGTCCTGGCATTCTTGGAAATGCATGCTGGGAGCAGGCAGGGCCTGGGAAGGGCAACCTTTGGGGACTACGTGCTCCCTCCACCTCTGGGTCTCCCCTTTATTTCAGTGGAGACTTTCCTGTACGTGCCTGTCTGTCTGCAATGTCCTGAGATGCCCAGTGATGATGGTGAGACCAGGGCAGCCTTGGGGGCTGCTGCTGAGCCTGGTGTCCCACTCCCCAAAGGGCTTTTCCCATCACCTTTGTCTGCCTGGGAAGCTCATTATCCAAACCTTTTTTCCCCCCAACATCCCTTGCAGCAGGGTGGTTTCTCTAGGGAATGGCTCGCATGGGATATTTGATCTCCCTTATCCCCTCGGTTTGAAACCGGGACTGAAATCACAGAATCACAGAATGGTTTGGGTTGGAAGGGACCTTCAAGATCATCCAGTGCCACCCCCTGCCCTGCAGGAGGAAAAGGACCAGCCCTGGGGTTGGGGTGCGTTGGTGGGCTGAGAACATTGCTCTGTTGCTGGGTCTGTCCTATGTGGAAGCAGAGTTTTGCCCAGCACCTTCTGCTGCTGTCTCCCCCTTTTCCCAAAGGACCTCAGCTGGATGCTCACCAACCCTTGTTGCTGCTGCACCCTCTGAGACCACACACAGCCAGTGCAGGAGACCAGGGTGTACCAGTTACAGCTGAGACTGACAAAAAACTGCTTCCCAGCAGCTGACCACCAGCTCAGAGGAACAGATCCTAACCCAGGCTGCATCTCTTCCAGATTGGCCCAGGGGGCAAGTCAGACCTGCCCCCCATCGATGGCCCCACGGACATGGACCGGGGCCCCATCCTGCCGGTGCCACTGGGGATTCGGCCGGTGCTGAGTAAATACAGAGTGGAGGTAATTGCCTTGGAGCACCCAATTTTAATGTTCATTGTCGTGTAGGGCAGGAGAAGACTCTCCGTGGGTGTTTGGAGGTTGGGAGGGATCTTTGAGGCTCTGATGACTCACTGGACACTAAGACCAGGTGTCTACACTGTATGGTCCGTCTGCCCTGGCCACACGGGCAGTGCCCTATGAGGACAAGGAACTGGGTCACTCTTTGCTGTCTTGAGTGTGGGCACCGTAACACGTAAATGGCACTTGGGTTGGTGCAATGCAGGGCACGTTAGAGACACACGGGTAGTACATCTCCACCCAAAGCAGTCACATAGGTCAGGTGAGCTGCATCCCACCAACCTCAGGCATCAAGCCCATGAGGGATGACTCTCATGTATCTGTAGATACCCTAAAGGGTGCTGCATCCAATCAGGGTCCCTCTCCCTTGGTTGTCTTGGTAGACGGTGGTGATCCAGGCAACACAGTAGTGATGGTGATACTGTGGTGGTGATCCAGGCACATTCAGTGCACATTTCAGCCATGGTTGTAGGTATCTCTGTGCAGGTGAGATGCTGCTGAGCAGATCTCCAGGTCTATAAGAGGGTCGTAGCTCCTGGTCTTCCAGACATTTGTATCTGTTTAAATATATCGTATTCCTCTGATGTGCAAGGTGGATACAGCCATGGGGAACCAGGAGGTGGAAAAATCTCAGTTTAGGGGAACTTTTGATCATGGTGGTGGCCTGTTATCCCAAGAAGGGTGCGGCAAGTTTCCCAAGTGATACCGAAATCATTTTGACAAGGTGATGCCAGTGCTGAATCAAGAGCCACTGTGAATCAACAAAGCTGGTCTGGTCCTGCTCTTTGGAGTTCCACAGCAGAAAACGGCCAGAAAGGGAGAAAGGCAGAAAAGGCAGTCGAGGGCCGCAGGCTGGAGATCAGGCATGGGGTTAAGTATGTGGGGTGTCAGAGAGAGACTGTGCTGCAGCCCTGAGCCACGTGGAGGAGGAGAAGACACCTCAGGGATCCACCACTGCCAAGGCAATGACACTTGCAGTCAGGTCCCTGCTCCTGTGGGATATGGAGAACTTTTGAGTCCAGCCTTGGCCCAGCCAGGGGAGGTCCTTCTCATATTCATGCTCTTCCTTCTCCTCCTCCTGCCCTAGATCTTGTTTTGGGGGCTGAGGGATCTGAAGAGAGTGAACCTGGCCCAGGTGGACCGGCCCCGTGTGGACATTGAGTGTGCTGGGAAGGGAGTCCAGTCATCCCTCATCCAGAACTACAAGAAAAACCCTAACTTCAGCACTTTGGTCAAGTGGTTTGAAGTGGTGAGTGTTTCCTCTTCCCTTGGAGCCCTCAGCTGAAACCCAGATTTTCTGGAACCCAAACCATGGTTCCTAACTCCTTCCTTCAGTTTCCCCACAGCAATGAAGGACATAAGCTCCATCCCAGTCAGTGTTGGCCTTTCTCTGAGGGCTCCTAAGCCATACTGGTGCTCCTGCAGACCTCTTCCTCCAACACAATCCTTGTTTTAGTCCCTACTGGCCTTTCCGACCACCAAAGTAGAGATCCCATGGCCCACACCCAGCTCTTGATAACCAGCATACCTTTGCTTCCCAGGACCTCCCAGAGAATGAGCTGCTTCACCCACCCCTCAACATCCGGGTGGTGGACTGCCGGGCTTTCGGGCGTTACACCCTGGTGGGGTCCCACGCCGTCAGCTCCCTCCGAAAGTTCATCTACCGCCCACCGGACAAGAAAGCCCAGCACTGGAATACGACAGGTACTGGGCTTGGGCCATGGGAACCCGGCTGGTATGGTTCATCAGTGGGGCATTACGTGTGGAGAAAAGGGTGGTAAGGATTACGGGATGTTGCCTGCTTGTTGGTTAAGCAAGCAGAGCTTCAGGGTTTGGGTCAAGTAGGTGAGAAGGCACAGGGTGAGGCCATTTCCCCTCTCATTTATTGATCTATGGGTCTCACGGTGATAACTTCATGCTCCCCCTGATACCTGTAAGAGAAGAAAGGGCTGGTTCACCTCTAACATTCATGGCTCTACACTCCCCAAATATTCCTGAAGACTGGGAGATGAATTTGCCATGCTCCGTGCCTAATGCTGCTATTGTTTGAGTAAAGAGTAAAAAAGTAAAAGCTATGGACTGAGGCCACCCTCTCAGTCTCAACCGCTACTCCATTTACCAGCACACACAGCAGAAACCATCACAAAGCCCCTTTCCCTGCACCCAGCAGAGCAGCCAAAGGCTTGGAGAACCACAGGAATTGCTCGTCTCCTCCCAGTCCTTGGTGGAAGTGGAGGTACCCTTGTCTGGGCAGAGACAGGAGGTCTGTGGGGGCATTGCCAAGGGCCATCCCTGGTTCCAGATGGAGATCTGGACCTGTAGTTGTGTCCATGGTGGCTGATACTTTCAGGGAAATCATCTTCTCTGCATCTTCTCCTCTGGAGGCTGGTGCAGGTGGATAAAAACCCCCAATCCTTTCTCATCCTCGGCTTTCCTTTGCTATGGAAAGGTTTTTTTAATCATGCTGTAAAGGTCTGAGCTCATTTCCTCCCCTCTTCTTCTCTGACCGAGGTGATCACACATAACTCCTGCATGAATCCTGTAGGATCTCACCTGAGCTCTCAGTTTCTCCTCTACACTATCCTCCTCTCCTTCTTCTTTCTCTTTCTCTGTCCTGTGTCCAGCTAAACACCTCAATGGCTACCTGGCAATGGCCAACGGGGCCCATCGCTCTCGCCCCACAGGGGAGATCGTGGTCAATATGGAACCTGAGGTTCCCATCAAGAAGATGGAGACAATGGTGAAGCTGGAAGCTGTGAGTATCCGTATGTCAGCACCACTTTAACATCTCTTTCCCCACTGAATTGCCAATCTCTGAGGGATTCCACCCAAACAGAGGCTTGCCTTGTTGTGCTGAACACAGGGTTGGGGCTGATGCATGGAATGAAGAGTGTTGTGTCATCATCAGTCCTTCAAATTGACCTCTTTCCGTCCTGGCTTAAATTAGCCAGTGCTCGCTGCCCAGAAGAGGGCTGTCCTGGGCTATGCAAATTTGGCAGCTTTATGTTTTCCTTCAAAAACAGTCAGATGGGAACGAGCACAACCCTGTTCCTGTCTGTGACCAATGCAGACAAGAGGTACCCATCAGAAATTCCCCATCTGCACAACGGCAGCGACCTCGTCCTTTCAAAGCACTGCACGCTCTCTGCAAGCAGCCAGGGTCATGCAGATTTCCCTGGTGGGTTTTTTTCCCCCCTTTTTACAGTGGTTTCAGGACACTCAGGTGGCTGCGTCAGCTCTTTGAAATGCCTGTTCAGCAGCTCCATTCAGGGCTGTGTCGCTGCACAACGGGTCTGAGCCGTACAGGACACGGGAGATGCTCGTGGCGTAGAGCTGGTCCAGCCACACAGAGTCACTCTGAGGCACCCAAAGCTCTTCAGACCCTTTGTGCTTGCCCTGAAAGTTTGGCACAGTGGGCACCGGAGAGGCGATGCGTCCCAGAGGCGTCAGGCTTTGTTCACACACTGAATGTGCCCACCTTCTTGCCCTGAATGGGAATTTCAGCTCCTTCTTATACCCTTCTGCTCCAGAGCTTCTTCCACAAATAGAAACAGATCTCTTTTTGCAGGGGGCCCTTTGCAGCAACATCGAATCACGGAATGGTTTGGGTTGGAAGGGACCTTCAAGCCCCCCCAGTGCCACCCCCTGCCCTGGGCAGGGACACCTCCCACCAGAGCAGGTTGCTCCAAGCCCCCTCCAACCTGGCCTTGAACCCCTCCAGGGATGGGGCAGCCACAGCTTCTCTGGGCAGCCAACACACACACAGAAGCAGCACATGTCCATACACGTGCCTACAGGCACATGGTGGGCTCTGAATCTGGATGGCCCCTCACGTGCACATTTACAGGAAGGCTACAGCACACACGAAGCCTCACAAGCCCATGTGTGCAGATACATATGTGTACACACACACACGTGTACACACACCCCTCAAGGTCCCTGGAGCATTCACACATCTGCACCTGTGTGTAGAGATCCTTGTATCTGCACAAGAAGCTGTATCACATGTGTTTGCTCACACAGCTTCATAAAGGAGGATCTACAGGTGTGTGTCCATGGGCATGTCTGGAACGCCCCAGCACCCACACGCTTCTTAAAATCCACCACAGTAGCTTGAAGACCTTCCTGGTTAGACCTCTGCTCCAGGAGAGCAGAGAGGTGTTACCCACCCTGAAAGCCAAGGTGTTCTTCCAGACCCAGTCCTTCTGTGCGAGAGAGACATCTCCCACGCCGAGCTGGGTTTGGTGTGTCAGGGCAGACATCTCCCCTGTACGCAGAGCTTTTCCAGCCGTGGTTCTTCGTTCAGGGAGTTCGGTCCCTTCAACCCTGGGGAGCTTTCTGGGACTTCTCGTGCATGTGTGTGACAGTCTGTTGTGCTCCACCAAGGCTGCGCCGCTAACCTGCTCTCCTTCTCCCTCTTCCTTCCACCCCTCTTGGGCGGCAGAACTCCGATGCAGTGGTGAAGGTCGACGTGGTAAGTGATGGACCTGCTCCTCATCCCCGCTCCCAACCCTCCACACCCCGTCCTGCCCTTCTGCTCGGCTTTCAGTGGACCGTGCATCCTCATCAACCCCAAGAAAAGCAAGGACCAGCGCCCTTTTCTCCCATGGCAGAGATGGAACAGCGTTGTCTCATCATAGATATGGCAGTGGCCTGGTTCTTGCAGCTTGGGAAGCTCTTCTGAGCCAGCCCTTCTCAGCCCAGCTGTGCTAGGAGGAGCAGGGCAGTGGGAGAGGTGCTGGTTGTTCCCACCACAACCAAATACAAGTTGCAAAAGGCTTTACGGCACCATTAAGTGGACCCAGGGCACTTTGCCGGGTGAAGGGGAGGGTTGCTACCATGAAAGATTCCAGGGAAACCCATGGAGGAAAGGTATGATGGAAAGGAGAAGATGCCCCAGGACTCTCACACTGTGTCCCTCTCAAGCCTCGGGCATCTTGCATCAGTGTCTGAGGCTGTAAATGAGGGGAAAGTGCTAATGAGGCCACCCAGCCTGGAGGGTTCTGCCTTCTGAGGGTCTTCACCCACTGCCTTTGCCCTTCCAGAGATGTTTCTCTTTCATCTGACCTCTCTTCTTCGCTTGTCTTGTCCCTGCAGTCTGAGGAAGAGAAGGAGAAAAAGAAAAAGAAGAAGAAAGGAGGAGGAGGCGGAGGAGGAGGAGAGGAAGTAGAAGAGGAGGAGCCGGACGAGAGCATGCTGGACTGGTGGTCCAAGTATTTCGCGTCAATCGAGACGATGAAGGAGGTGGGTGCAGAGCAGAGGAGGGGTGTACGGAGGTGGGGGTAGAGGAAAATGCTTCCTGCCCGTGAGATCTCACTTATTTCCAGATACTTCCAAAGGCTGGTTTCCCCAATAACCTTTCCTGAAGGTTGGGAAGGCTTTTTTTTTTTCACCTGGTGGACCTGAGCAGAATTCCCCTTTCTTGAGATGCCCTTGGGGTGGGTTGGTTTGGGCTCAGGCACAGGTATTTAACGTTTCTCTAAATAAAATGAGAGCAATTAATATATAGGCTGATTGGCTGAGACTGAAAACACCCGACAAATATGTTCTCTTCCACCCCTCAAAAAAAGGGGGTTTTGAACCTACTAGGAGTTTAAAACTCACTGGTACCCAGGTCTAATATAATACCTAAAATTGAACTAATCTTTTAAAGTTGTCTAGTATGTAATAGACATTACCACATCAATTTGCTGTCTCACCCTAAAATTGTATTTTCATGTTATTTTTCAATAGAAGACATTTAATAGACATCTGAGGAAAACAATACAATGCAAAACCTTAAGGGTCTTTGCAAAGATATCTTCTATTTCTTCTGCAAAGTAAAAAAGAGGAGTGATTTTATTAGCATTTATTTGAAGTGACATCAGTAAAGACACAAGAATAGTTAAGAAAGGAAAAAAAGAACTCTTTGGTTTAGCCTTACTGAACAAAGTCTTCTGTCAACTTCTTTAATGTCTCCAAGTCCTGTTCACTAACTGTTGGGTTTGGGCAGGAGGTGCCGGAGGCTGCACTTGAGCAACTTTGGTTTCCCCAGCCCTGTCAGAACCTTGCTGGTGGCTCAGGCAGGAGGAGAGGGCTGTCACCCTGGGTTAAGCATGTCCAGCAGGCACAGAGAGACCCCGGCACCAGCACCCACTCCCTCTTCACTTCATTTCTGCCCCCAGCAACTCCGGCAGCAGGAGGCAGCCGCAGCAGAAGCAGAGGAGAAGGAAGACATGGAGATTGCAGAGGGTAAGCAGGTTGTGAATGAGAGAGGGAGTGTGGCAGGGAAAGGTAGGACCAGGACTCCTCTTGGTTGCTTGGGCATCCCTTTCAGAGCCTACCACTGCTCTTCTGTTCAACCAGATGTTGCCAGCATGTTGTCCATCCCCATATAGGATGGGGTGATTTTGTATTCCCATGTAGGATCGATTTTGGTGAATGCAAGCCTGGTGTGGGCCGTGTTGGGCAAACCTGCTAAACCTGAATCCAAACCAGCACGTGATATCGTGGCAGCCTCCAGCCCATCGGTGCTGGGGGGAAGGCCACGTGCAAGTCATAAAGACTAGTGACCAGGAACTGTCGTTGTCCGAGGACAATTTATGTGCCATCACAAGTCAGTATGTCATTGAAAGTCCCGTTGCTTTGGCCATGCAGATGTGTTGGTTATAGGCTGTGTACTTGAAGTCTGTTGAGTGCACCAAGGAATAGATACTTCTAGATCACCTTCATGGAGGTTGCCCAGGCGATGCAAACTCCATTAGCTGAGCCTGGTTTGTTTTGGAAGACTGGTCTTCATATCATGACAAAGATGATGCCATGTTCTTGCTGAGCTTGGAGAGAACTCTGAGCAGCTTCTTCCTGGGCTTGCTGGTCACAGGAGGGTTGCTGGGGGCTGTCCGGTGATCCCCAGTGTTTTCTCTCTGTCTTCTGAGAAGGATCCATTTCCCCTTGGCACTCCCATTCCTTCCTCCTCTCCTCACCCACATCAAGTCTTCGTCATCTGTCTGTCCCCATCGGCATTGCCCAGCAGTCATGAAAGCTGGCAGAGGCAGTGAGGGATGGGGATTGTAGAGGGGTGGGAGAAGTTTTCTTTGAACGTGCCTTTCCAGACAGCCCGTTCCCAGTGTAGTTGATGTCCCTGGCTGGTGGTTGCTCTGAACAGAGACCCAAACAACCTGTTAGTGCAGCTGGTCATGGGCAGCACCTCTTTAAGGGCAGCAGCCTGTCCTCTGGTGCATCAAGCACTGTCCCCTCTGCGATACCCGGGCTGGGGTTTTGTTCTCCAGGCTGCACACAGCAGGGAGAGCCTCCAGGAGAAGGAAGACAAGGAGATGCTGTGGGCAGGACCAGGTCTTCTCACTGCTCTTGAAGCTAGCCAGCACCTAGCACTCTCAGTCTATGTTTCGTAGTCCTCAGAATGATTTCTGCTCAGGTCAGCTTTGGAAGCTCCCTGCATAGAGACTTCTGGGCTCCTGGAGATGCTGTGACCTGGACAGCAGTGGCCAGAGCCAAGGAAAGACAGGAGAGGGCTGGGGTGGGAGGTGCAGGCAGTAGCAGCTGTCAGCTTTCATGTTCCTCCTGTTTGAAGGACTTTGATCAGGTCCCCCCTCCCTGTCTCCTCCATCCCTCCTCACCCACATTTCCATCTCCTCCCTCCCCACCGCTTCCCCTCGGACTCAGAAATCAAACTTGATGACTCTCCCATCAAAGGCTCCAAGGGTCAGGGGAAGAACAAGGAGAAGTCCAAGGCACCCAAAGAGGATAAGAAAAAGAAGCAACAGTCAGCCCCTGAGCTGCCCGAGAAGAAGAACAAGCAGAAGATTGATGAACTGAAGGTGGGTCTGTGTTGGCAGGGGAGGAGGAGAACTTGCCTGCCTGGTGGGAGGCTGGAAGTCTGGCAGGATGGCAGTCCCAGCCATCTGGAGATCAGAGCATTGATGGATCAGCCCTGCCTGAGGAACCTTGCCTGAGGGTTATCTAACCCTAGGTGAGATGTGCCTTGGGACTGCCAGCTTCTCTCCATAGTTTGAAGGAGTCAGAGATAACAAGCTTTACAGAAAAGGGTTTGCCCTGGGAAGGATCATCCTTGGGTTGGACAGGATGCTGGGTCATCTTGTCTAGACTATGCTTTTGCCAAGAAAGCTTGGGCCAGATGATCCTTGAGGTCCCTTCCAACCTGGTATTCTATGACTGGGGCAGCTTAGATGTGCTCTGGCTCAAGGGGAGGGTTTTCCAACCTGGCTATGGCTGCCCCAGCCAGAACTTGGGGCAGGGATGGGCTATGGTTCAATGTTCTGGCCCATGATCTTTATTAGGATTGATGTAGTCTGTGATTCTGGGGTCCGGAAGGGGTTCACAGAGCAGGGACAGCCACCTCACACATTCAACTGAGCTTCCTTCTTTTAAATCATCAGTTTGGGGAGGTGCTTGTGGTATCAAGGTCCAACCCAATGGCCCTAGAGATCATTTCCCTTCCTGGAGAACTGGGCACTGAGAGCTGAGGTGTCCACATTCCCTTCAGGTCATCACTGTATCTTGTCCTCACCTTTTTTTTCTTTTTTTACCTAATTCACCTCCTTTAACGTTCTGTCATCTCAGGTCTTCAACAAAGAGCTGGAAACAGAGTTTGATAACTTTGAGGACTGGCTGCACACCTTCAACTTGCTCCGTGGGAAGATTGGGGACAACGATGACAATGCAACAGAAGAGGAGCGGATAGTGGGGAGGTTCAAGGTGAGTTTGGCTTCTGAGTCCAGCCAGGACAGGGGCAGCTTGGGAAGCCCTTGCCAACAGGTTTCTCTGCTGAAGCTGGTTTAGCAGGAAGGGGTTGGATGGAATACGAAGAGCCATGAAGATGATCAGAATGCTGGAGCCCCTTTGCTGGGAGGACAGGCTGAGAGAGTTGGGGGGGTTCAGCCTGGAGAAGAGAAGGCTGCGGGGAGACCTTGGAGCCCCTTCCAGTCCCGAAAGAAGGGGGGCTCCAGGAAAGCTGGGGAGGGACTCT
>JAHREE010149549.1:0-22420 GCA_033628505.1 Tringa tobata | reverse complement strand
GGAATCAAAATATGCGGCTGGATAAGAGCTAAAGTCGGGTTAAACTCTGCTCATCCCTACCATCCAGCCTTAGTGCTCCTCTTTGACGCGACTGTTTTATGCTGGCAAAAGGTTAAAATGCTTCTTTGCTGATTAATAAGTTGCTGCTGTGGTTGATCTCAGATGCTTCCTGTCTACTTTAATCGGTTACATTAGAAACATGTGTTCGGTGCTTTGCACATGTAAGAAGCAGCAGCCTGAAACTAGCATCCATAAACAACGTCTAAATTTCTTTTTTCAGCTGGCTTTCAGAACTCTGCTCTGAGTAATAACTCGCACCTTCTCTGCTGTGCCATTAGTGATAAGAATAATCAAATCGGGCTTTGAAATATGTGTCTGCAGTGTGCTGCTTTATTGCAGTTTAACTAAGTTAAAATCTGTTACTGGCACGGCCACTAGATTCCTTTGGAATGAGTCATTTGCTATTAACTATTAAATTTTAACTGCTTTAAGAGAGTGAATCTTTGTATAGCATGCTGTGAAGGAGCAGTGGAACAAACAAACATATAACAACCAAAAAGCTAAGGGATTTGTGGGCCCTGGTCCAACATCGCTGGAGTTAATGAACTCTTTCTGGCCTGACTCTTGTTTCAGTGCAAGATGTGAGAAGGTAGAGCTGAGCTTTCGTTTTAACAGTGATGTGGTGCCTAATTATTACTCTGTGGGAGGAGGCAAATGTGACCATGCTGTCTCTTTAACTTTTCTTCTTTTACTTCTGAAGTTTGTTGGCAAATGTCAGTCAGATCTGTCGGAGGAGACAGAGGGATAGAGGTCTGAAAGATGGAAAAATCACTCAATTTCCCAGAGGAGCAGCTGGCTCAGAGTAAAAGAGACCTGAGTTAGGAAAAGGTCTGGAGATGCTGGGGAAGGGAGAGCAAAAGGATGCTTGTGGGGACCAGAAGGAGGCCTCTGAGGGCTAGACATGGGGGGCTTTAATCTGGAGGAACCTGGGCTTTGCTGATCACAGTTTAGTGACACCAGGGCCCTGAATAATATTGACCTCGTCTTGCCTGAAAAGCAGTTCTCTCCTGCAGTTAGTGTGGGAGTTTGTCTCATGGGAGTTTGCTCAGGCTGGAACTACTCCAGTCAGTTTAAATTTCTACTTTATAGTATAAAATCCTCATCATTAAATTTGCAGGACCAACCATAAATTAAGATTACATAGAAATGCTTCTAGCTATGCTGAATTTAACTCAACTTTTGGATTTGCCTAGGGCTTCAGCCTTACACCTTTCTTGTAGCCTTTCATGGCATTTTATAAATGCGACTGAAAATTTCAAGGTGCAAAGCCAGGTGTAGTAATAACCGGTGAAAACTCAGTCCCACCTGCTTGGGCAGAATTGATTCTAATATGCGTTCGTGGCTATTGTTGGAAGTTGTCCATTTAGTTGCTTTTATTATATCCTCTTGTTATACTTTGGGAAATAGCTTCACTCTGCAAGTGGGTCTTAAAAGTCAGGATGTTGCTAAGTGGTGTCTTGAAAGCCCTGTGAGAGCAGCTGAGCCAGGCCTGAAAGCAAAACCCCTTGGGGTTGAAGTTTGTTCCGATTCTTTCTGTTTGCAAAGCAGTTTGGAAAAATTAGCCACTTCTTCGAATGAATGGGATTGCGGTGATGTTTATAAACTCCGAGCAAATGGGTGTTATTCATATCTTTGTTGAATAACATGAAAAGAATTGTTGAGGAGTGAGTTGTACCGGAGCTTGTACTTGAGGAAATGAAGATAGGTGTGTTTAGATGCTTTTAGAAAGTCTGCTGATGGTTAAACCCAGTTAAATATTTTCCTACGGAGTTTGTAACCAAACTATTGCAATGTACGAATGTCTGGCAACTAAAAAGACAGTTGAAGCTCATTACCCTGCTGTTTACAGTAAGCAGTACAAAGGCCTGAAACGGGATTTTGAAGTATTTACTATCAAACCACTTTAAAGACCGTGTTTACATACTTATTATCGTTTCTAACATAACTTGCTTAGGAACAGAAGGTTGATAGTGAAATCCTTTAAACGGGCAGTTCCGGGGTGGTTTGGGTAGAAGGTTTCCCTTCACCTGGTGATGCTCAGGTAGAGCTGCGAGCGGTACCGGGTGATCCCCAGGGAACCAGGCAGGGCTGTGCAGGAGCCTCTCGTCTGGACACATGGACAACGCTGGTTAAAGAAGAGGAGGTGAAGGCTGTGAGCATCCTGGAATAGCAACTGGTGGTCTGACTCACTGGTATTTTAATCAGTCAGGCATTCTATTTATTTTTACTTTGGAACTCTTAGATACACAAGGAAAGTCTTTTTTTCACCCCTCTTAAACACGTTAACTTAAAGTGGCATTAAGTGTGTTTTAAGGTAGGGGTGTGTGCTGAGTGCTACAACTTTTTTTTTTTTTTTTTTTTTTTTTTTTTTAAGGCCCTTCTGACACAAATTGAAACTTCTCCCTTGCTGTCTTGTTTAAATAACCACCCCAGGCCCACGCTACAATAATATGCCTTAAACTGACATGGCTGAAAACGGAACCGGCTGAATTTCGGTTCCATCTGAAAACATGGGCAGGCGAGCAACCTCAGGGGTAGCATCCAGCAGAGAGGGGACAGGGGCAAAGGGAAGTGGTGTCTGGGGTTTGAAAGGGTTGTACGTGTAGATCTACTCCTTGGGCCCCAAACCAAATCATCAGCGTGATTCATTTTTTAAAAAAAGTGTCATCATTCTTTTCTTTTTTTTTCTTTGGTGAAACGCTTGCTTTTTGGTAATGTTTGATGTCTTTGTGTGATATTTTTATAGCTAATACCCTGGATAAGTTCTTTTGGCTGCAGGTTTGGTCCCTTCTCAAATACCTACTGTCATTTGTTAGGACTGGAAGGTTCCCAAAAGGTGTATGTTCTTGTCTCAGGTGACATTTTCTGGTGATGCATAAATTCCTGGCTCTTCCCGGCCGTTGCTGCGTTGTAGGGATCAGCAAAGCAACGTTGCTAAAATGCTAGTTGTGTTGTTTAATAAACCAGTAGCAGCTGCAAAAGAGAAGGCTAACCTGAGTTAATGCATTGTTCATAAAACTCTTCTCAATAAGGAAGTGGGAAACCTCACTGAGACAACATGATTTTTTTTTTTTTTCTTCAAACTAAATGTCAACGTGAAACTGCTGCTGAGCACTCACGCTCAGACTGGGAGAGGAAATCTGCACGCTTCGAAGCTGACTTATGAAGACTTATGTATATTTTAAAGCTTTTTCCCAAGTCTGTTTTAACCAAATCTATGGGCTCCTCCATAAAACGTTAACTGAAATTCTCCAAAGAGCCATAGGTGAGGGGGATCTGACCCAGGCAGACCAAGTGGAACCCCGTATTATGGTGTGCTGCAAAGTGTTTTAGTGCTGGAGAGATATTTGGGTTCCTTTTTTTCCAGCTATGAGCCTCTCTTTCTGTATACATAGTAACTTCATGAAACACAGATATGTTCTTTTAAGGTCCCTGCTACAAATAGCCTCCTGTTGAGATGGAAGAGATGTAGAGGGAGTTGTTTAGAGAGGGAGGAGGTTTTAGAGGAGCAGAAAGCACGTGGTATCTCTTATATTAATAATGTTTGAGTGTCTCCTTAATTCTGACTCCCTACAAGTCTGGGATGACCCTCTCTGCTCTATTAGTTTCTCAGGGGAGCACAGACGTTTTTGGAGGGAGGAGTTCCACTGCCCTCGGGCCAGCGCCTCCACCGCACAACTGACACCCTGTTGGGCTTTCGTTCTGTAAAAACACACTTTCTTTTTTACAGCAGTGAGAACTAACATTAGTTAACCAGAGGTGAGTGTAAAACCTTCGTGAAGATAAGGAGCAAAAGCCCGTTGTGGGTTAGGGGTGTAATATTCACTTTTATCTGCTGCCTCATTAACCTGACTTCCCCTTTCTTCCTTGAAAATAATGAGCCCTCTATAGAGGGAAGAAGGTCAGGGATATTGAAATCGGGAATTACAGGTGAATCTAAGTGACTTGGATGAGGGAGAGGAGGTTTTGAAAACCAGAGAAGCAGTTTGGGGTGTGAAACAACCCCCTTCCAGCTCAACAACATGAAGCTTATGATGTTGCACGTACGTAAGTTGTGTCTGTACAGGAAGCCGTGCTCATCCTGGAGCGGTGGCAAGTACCTCGGCAGCCGAAACCACAGCTCCAGTGTGTCTCATGTGGGTAAATCCTGTTCTTAGTGGTCTTGCTGTGGGACCTCAGGTACCCACTTACTGCTCCCAAGGCTCCCTTTTATCCGGAGCCTCCCTGGGAAGGGCTGCACATGGGGCCTGGGCCCAAGAGACCGAGCACCTACATCCAAATTGATGGGGCTTAGGAATGCTTTGGGCTTCTCTGCATTGCACCCTCCACCATGAGTCTGGCCTTTTCAGTTCTGAATATGTAGCTTCAAGAGAAGCTATACTTAGAAAATTATTTAAAAGTTCTGATTTTCTTTTATTTTTTTTTAATCACAGCTCCGGCCAACTGCGCTTTGTTGTGCGTACCGTAAAAATAGTTGAGTTTTTGATTCCTATAAGGGCCTGAAAATCCCTCCACCATGAGTCTGGCCTTTTCAGTTCTGAATATGTAGCTTCAAGAGAAGCTATACTTAGAAAATTATTTAAAAGTTCTGATTTTCTTTTCTTTTTTTTTAATCACAGCTCAGCCAACTGCGTTTTGTTACGCGTACCGTAAAAATAGTTGAGTTTTTGATTCCTATAAGGGCCTGAAAATTGTTCAGCAACAGTTAAACTGGGCTGGGCTTGCAGCTTCTGTGCCTACACAGCCTTGTAGACCTGAGTCACACATTAAACCATCTGAGCGCTGGCGGCTGCTGGGTTGGAGGACGTTGCTTACAATAACTACCTCTTTTTTATTTAATTTTTTTTTCAGTTGGCAAGTGAGGTATGTGCTTTGTTGACTTTAATCTCAGTAATGTTTCCTTGTTATTCTTTTCCATTTCAGAGGGCGACAAGGACTTGCAATTTTGCTTCTCCCCTCCCTTTGCTGTCTTTTAACTAAGCTGAGGAGTGACTTGTAGAATTAGGTAATTTTTGGCGATGGGTTTGGGCTGCAGAGCTTGAAGGTCCTTCAAGGTGAGAGGAGGGCAAGGAGAGACGGAGTTAATGCAAATCAGGAGAGAGTGAGTATAAAAATAGCTCTGAACTTGTCAGTTTGGTCACTGGTGGCTTGGGTTAGTCATCTGGCAGGCTCTCTTTCTGTTGCTCCAAGGGATTATTTTACAGCCCCGAGATTTGACATAATTTCTGCAGAGGAGAGGGAGCGGGCCGGGGTGTAATGAGTGGGATACTGTCATCAGCACTTCTTTTGCACAGCAGCTGTTCTCTGTTTAGCCGCTGAATGTGGTCATTGTTGACTTTCCCTGTCTACCTGCCAGGTTGTTAGGTGACTCATTTACACATCACACCAAGGTTCATGCACTTGGCTCCCAAACAGCTCCCTTCCCCTTTCCTTGGTGGTCCCAAAACCCACTAGTTTTGTCATTTTCCTGACTGATTCCTGTGTTTTGCCAGGAGCCTGTCAGAGTAAGGGTCCCGTTGCCCCTGGCAGCTGCTCAAGGCAGGGCAAAAAAGGAAAGAAAAAAGGAGGAAAAAAAACCCAACCCTGGTGGAGATTTTAACTAATGAGCCTCAAAGATGTGCTCCTGTGATAGTTCTGAGACCTTGTTTTTGTTGGCTGCTGTTCAAATGTCCCTCCTCCTACTTTTCTGCTGGGTTCATGGTACTTAACACCTGTACGTGTTTGCTAAGGTTTCTGAATTTTCATGGGTTGTTTGATGACAGAAATGTTCACTTTAAGATTTTGCACTTGAGCTGTGAGAGTGACCTCTACAGTTAAGGGACAGTAGAGCATATTCTGGTTTAAAACATTAGAAAAAACCCATTTTAACTTCCCCAGAATGCAGGGTGAGGGGATCAGGGGCTAAATCCAAGCCATGATGTCCTGTGGGTTTGTGCTCAGCGTGGTTGTAGGAACTCCTAACTCTCCGTGTTCCTGATTTCCACCCCGCGATACTCCCCTGTCCCTCGCTTCCATGCTTCTCCGTGCCTTCTCCCTTTCCACCCCTGGCTCCCTTCCACCTCCCTCTGAGCTGCCAACTGGCCAAGATGTGGCATGTGCTGGGACTTGTTGGGAGCTACATTTGCACTAACTGGTCAGCCAGCAGCCCCGCTGATTGACTCGCCAGCTGCTGCCAAGCCGAGGGAATCGGCTTTTCCAGCACCGTCACCGTCCTCTCTCCACCACCAACTTCCATTAATCCCTCACACCGTGAGAGCTCTGCTTCTGTCGGGCTCGACAGAGTGTTTCAAAAAGTTCTTGGTGGTGAAGGGGAAGGAAGGGGAGGGAGGGAGGAGCTGTGTATGGGCAGGCTGGTTGCCCAACCTTCTTTCATTGGAAAGGAAAATGAGAAATGGATTTGAGGGTGACTGAGTATGAGGAAGAAAGTAATTAGCAGGATTTTATGGCCATTTTATGTGGTGTAAGAGCACAGCATAATTTCTCCTGGCTGCACTCTAGGAGAAAATCTTTCATGTCTTCTCTTTTTTCTTTTTTTTTTTTTATTCAGTGAATATTCTTCCTGTTTAGTGATACGAGAGTTCCCTCTTCTTTATGGTTTCACCGTTTGCGTTTAAGCTAAGGGAATACACCAAGAAATAAATTTCCCTGTGAAACCTGTGTGGTCTCATATTTTTAGTACTGAGAACAGTGTTGATTTTTCAGCTCTTCGGTGGCACAAGTCGGGGTGGAGAGCTGGAAGTCTTGGGTTCTTTTTCAGCTCCATGCTCAGAGCTTGGGTAGGACCTTAAATGATTTAGTGATTTGATAACCTCCAGCAGCCTCCCGTTTCTCAGGAACTTCAAGCTGCTTCTGCCTGCAAAGTTAAGTATTTTGACAAGTGTTTTTCTTGGTTTGTTTGTTTTTTTTCGTTCTTACTCAGTGACTCTCTGAACCTGTGAAATGGCAGTGATGGGAATTACATGCCAAGGAGCTCCTGATCCAGCCGTCAAGCACAAGAAGGAGCTCACACCTACGAAGGGGCTGAATGAGACAGTGAGTGAAAAGCAGAGCAGCGTTTGCAAAGTAGAAGACTCAAAGAAGGTCATCTTTCACAGTCAGTGGAAAATCCTGAGTGATGTAATCACCAAAGGAACAGCAAAAGAAGAAACAGAAGGAGGCTGTGCATCAATTTCTATTATTGCCCAAGCAGAATGTAAGTAGCAGGGCGGTCTGCTCTTCATTGAGGAAAAGGAATGTGCGGGGCGGTGTGAGATTTCACTCGCTTTGCACTCCTGGAGAGCTGAGCTGAAATCTATTTGTAATCCCAACTAGGGTGGAGTTGGTGACACATCCCAGTCTCTATTTAGGAAGCTCATGAAATCTCCTAATAATGTGGCAGCATCTACTGAATAAAGCATAAATAACAGAACAGCGTGTGGCCCTTGCACCCAGCTGCTTTGCCTATAAACCTGTGTCCTGCTGGGTCATCTGTTCTTACCTTTGACTTCTGAAAGGTGTTTTAAAAGAGGGGGGGAAAGAGAAGAAAACCAAAACAAAGCTGTCAGGTGGGAAAAAGCTGGGGTATCAGGAGATTGCAGTGCTGGGAAGCCAGCACATGCTGGGGCAGGAAGAAGGTGTGGGTGATTTGTCTGGATCACTGTTTGGTTTAGCAAGTTGGTAGAGTTGTGTCTTAGTCCAGTTGGTACCAGGAGAGGCTTTGCCTGATCTTGAAGACGTGCGATGATCCTGTTTTCTTTCACGCAGGTGAAAACAGTCAGGAGTTCAGCCCCACCTTATCAGAGAGGTCCTTTATTGCTCATAGTAAGCGTTACAGGTGAGAGACTCCTTGGTGTGAATACCCACCTTCGCTGTTGTCTGTGCTGACTTGTTCCAAAACACCCTGGCTCTCTGTGCTTACGCTATTTTTTCCAGAAGCACTCCTGTTTGGATTAGTTTTTCTGTCTGAGGCTCAGGAAGAGCATGTCTTTCCCCAAACATCTTCCTCAAAACATTTTTGTGTTAGGAGAAAATGCAAGTTTAAGCACAAACCACTCAGAACACCTTGCATTGTCGTATTGTCAATGCCTGCTGGTTGTCTTCTACCTCTATTTCTGGGTTGTTGAATTTGTTTTGGAATGACTGAGTCTCTCTTTGAGGTTCTTGGCTTTGAAGTAGAAGCATCCAAGGAAAGGTCAAAGTCTCTTTGAACTGAACTGTCCTGATGCTTTTGAAACCTTGTTACACCAAAAGTTGTGGGAAACTTAGGCTGCTGCTAGAAGTAGTCCTGAGAAAAAGGAACTGCTTCGTTTCGGGGAGGCGGGGGGGGATAAACAACAGGGGATGAGAGAACCACCTTTGCTTAATGACAACATCAGCCACAGAAACAGAGTTGTGAACAGAAGCTGAAAGTGGTAAAGGGGGAGTAGCGATTGCGACAGAAAAATGGAAGTCTGGGTCTTACTTTTCTGAAGTCATTTGGGAGTGAGCTACTTCTTCACGAAGAACCTGTGCCTTACTGGGGCACGTACTGGAGCTTTATCAAGCAACTCCAGCACTGGCTGAAGTGGGTAACTGGGAGATAGAATTGGGTGCTGTGGGTCTCCTGGCAGCTTTCAGACACTGGGGAGGGAGGTAAGTGGCTTGACATTGCCCACTGGCTTTATGACGTTGTCCCATGAACCAGCTGAAGAAGTGTGGGGTGAATCCTTTCTTAGAGGGTTTATGTGCCACCCACGCCAGCTCTATGTTCAGGTTTGAGGCTATGCAGCAATATCATCACCTAAAACTCTACTTATTGAGCCTTTTAGCCCTCAGTGGTGCCCTGAAACAGCAGGAAAAGATGGAGAGGGCACTGCTGGCCGTGAACCGCATCGCTCATCAGTAAGGGCGGGTGATACACTGCGTGGATCAACAGAACAATTACGATTTCTTCATTTGAAGATCAAATATCCTGTTTTCTCTTACAACTTGATTAAAAAAAAAAATAATCTAACTACTATGAGTGGTATTGACTAACTGGAGGCAAATGTTCCCCTGGAGAGCTGTTACCTCTCTATACAGCCCCCAGTGGATGTGTTGGCTGGTGCTGGTTTGGGTATGTGAGTGTTCCCAGAAATCACCCTGTAGTATCGAGCTCTATGTGCCAGAACATTTTGGCTTTTTGAAGCTATTTTGTTTGAGTGCACTTAGTCATCCCTTTTCTTTGGTGCCAAGCCTATTTTTCTTTCAGATATAGCAGACCTTTCTATTAGGAGCACTTTTATTAATTTTAACAATTTTTTAAAATAGATTGCATTTACACATAACCTCTGTGTTCACTATACATCATTGACACAAACTGTCTCAAAGCAACCTGGAGACATTCAGTGCTTTTCCCTCTACTTTGCCATCTAGTCTTGCTGTTCCTTGCAGAGTTTGCAAATACTGAGACTTAATGCTTTGCTTCCTGCTCACACCCCCTGTATTTCTCTCTTACAATGCCAGATAAACTGTTGTGCCTTGATATTGAAGTTACGAATGCTCCATATTAGAAGGCAAGAAGTTATGTTAGAGTTCTCTGTTCTTTAAATCTCAGAAGGTGGGTCAGAATGGTTAACTGGAGGTGTGCTTTCACCGTCACATCTAAGAGACTTGATGCTTTTTGGTTTCCAACAGCCGGTCGGACAGTCTCGATCAGATCCCTAACAATGTGGCCCACGCAACGGAGGGGAAGATGGCACCTACCTGTTGGAGAGGGAGGCATCGTGGCAAGACGAAAAAGAAACGTCACAAGAAAAGATCCAAGCTGAAAGTGCAAACGGTGGCTGCTGGCAGGCGAGGTCCCCGAACTCCAGAACAGGAGAGCTGCACCCCAATTCCCGTCCAGGTGAGAGTCCTTAAGCTTCCTTTTGTACTCCTTGGACCCCTGCAAACTCCTCCTGATTTTTGGGTGGCTGTATTGCTGTGTTCCTGCTCAGTTGTTTCGTTTTGTTTCATTTTCTAGGAGGATGAATCACACCAAAATACTCTTTACAGAAACAGTTTTTGGGTTTCAGAATTTAACAAGGACTCAGTCTATGATCGGCTGCCATTTGAGAAACCCGAGAAAGTTCTGTCCACGGGCAAACTCCACTCACCCAGGAGCCAATACAAAACAGAACTGCACAAGCTGATAAGCCCTATCCAGTGCCTTAATCATGTTTGGAAACGGCACTATCAGAGGGACAGTGTTCCACAACCTGAAACTCTCCATCCTTTTCCCTACAACATTATCCCCCCCCATTTCCCACGTCTGGACAGTCCCCTCCACGCCATGAAACATCATGCTCTGGAGACGTACTTCCACGGTGACCTCAACTACCAAGGCAGTGAGCATCACTTATCAGGCCTGAACTTAGAATATAGCTTCCCCAAATGCGTCAACCAGTCCATGAAAACCAGTTCAGACAAGATTTCTGTGGAAGAATACTTGGTAGATGCCTTGAAGGGGAGCGTGAGCCTCGGTGAACCCCAGAATTTAGCCAGCCTAGCCAAGACGTGGAGAGGAGGTGGTCTGGACCCGAAGGAACAGTTTCATGAAGCAGATGAAAATGAAGGCGTGCTACTTAATGAGGTGATCTTCTGACCCTACACACTAGTGGCGTAGAAGGCAGAGTTTCTCTTGGGCTTCAGAAAAGAGATAATCTGCATCCATGTAATAATAATAATAATCTGCATTCTGTGAAAAGACTGCATTTTCTGAACGGTTCTTGCTGTGCTTGAAGACTGCCAGTTAAAGATGTGGGTTTTGGAGGATATAAAGCTTTGTCTCAGATTGATGGCTCTAATTTGTTCACTCATTCACAAAATATGCCCGCTTGTGTGGGAGAAGTGTTCCTGTGCTTAGTCAGTCCTCAAACATCCCTTCTCTGTCTGTGAAAGAACCCAGTCCATTCAGGTGAAGAGGCTGCAGTATTTTATTGGCTGTAGATGACCTGGACTGTGACACAGACAGAAACCAGGGCCGTGTAGATGGTGAAGGTGCAAAAAATGCATGTCTGCTGCCCCTGGTAGGAAGCCAGCGACTGCATGTAAATCTTAGAGGCATGATTCATTTCTTCTGAATTGAGTTCTCTCTTGCCACCTTATTAAACTCCTCCTGGAGGACTCTTCTCTGGAATCGGTGTGACCCTGTCAGTATTGTCACTGGAGTTCAGGGTGTCACTTACCTGCCTGAATATATTTCCACTGAGACCTAAGGCAAATCTCAGCCTACTGGCGATAAAAAAGGCTTATCTCCCACGTAAATGTCTACATTTAATCACATGAATCTTGTTTTGTTTGTAGGATTTAGCTTTGCAGTGATGCCCTGCATGTGAAGGGAATAGTGTGGAGCTCCAAAGCTATCTAAATGCTGGCAGCCTTTTTTATAACACATTTAGATAAGAGCCCCCAAAAATCAAGTAGGTCCTCCCGTATCGATCATTTTAAGCCTGTGACAGAAATGATTTTGTACAGGGACTTTGAGAGGTGCAGTGGTATCTGTCTTTTTCTGAAGATGTGGGTCTCTGTCTGTGGAGCTCAACAGTTCAGTGTTTCTCACCTTGCTTCATCTTGTTTTCTGATTTTTTAACTTCCAGAAACTAAAGCCGGTGGATTATGAGTACCGAGAAGAGGTTCATTGGACCAAGTGTCACGGTTCTTTGGGCATTGGCTCTTTTGGAGAAGTCTACAAAATAGAGGACAAACAGACAGGGTTCCAGTGTGCTGCCAAAAAGGTAATTACGTGTAAAAAGAGCGGGGGCACAGAGGAAAAAGCCTTGATTTTCCACTTACATGGACTGTAGGTACCTTATTGTACAGTTACAGTGAGAGGCTGCTCTGGTTATGTCCAAGGAGAAACTTCAAGGTGATGGCACAGAGAGAAGAAGGAGGAGAACCTGTCTGTGCTTAGCAGCCAGAAATAGGTTCCTTTGGCCTTCAAAGGGTGGTAGGAGGTGTCTTGGGTCTCTGCTGAGACAAGCCAAGTGGAGAGATTTCAGAGAGATTGTGAATGTGTTCCTGGTGACTGCGGGGGAGAAGTGGGTGCACGAGCTGTCTGCTTATCTAACTGTTCTCCTCTTCAAACACGTCGAGTGTAAATGGTGACATGGCAGGTGCTTCTCTGGTGAAAAAGCAATAAAGTAGGAAAAAAATTAGGCAGTCGGTAGGCACTTAAAACAGAGAGAGCTTTTGTCTGTTCAGTGAGTGTCATATGCCATAATGGCACATTGTAATGAGGGGATTCTGCTACAGGTGCAGCAAAGGATGTGTGTTTTTCCAGAAGCTGGCAGAATAATCTGTTGTACATCAAGATATGCCATTGTCATGCGGTGTATGGAGCGTGTAGAACGTAACTTGAATCAGGGTATTGATTTGTAGGCAGCCATAGGGGAGCTCAGAGGTGAAGGCTGAGTGATGATGCAAGTAGATGATGAGAATATAAACTTATTTTGTTTGAACTTAACACTTGAATAGTTTCACCACCTCTCTGAGCTGCTGTTTCTCCCATTAGTCCAATAAAAAAACTTCAACAAGTGCGTGGGAAGCGCTTGTCTTGAGTACAAATGTATTATATGCAAAAAGAATCGAAGTGACATTTTTCAATTTAAAATGTTTGCTTTTTCTTCTTTACATTGGTCTCGATGTATGGCCTAGTGGAAAGATGTACGTGGCAAGACTAAAGCAGCTTGTCCAGTTTTTTAACCATTTAATTTATCGGCTGTAAAGAAGACGGGTATTTAAATTATGTAGAAAATTAATTCCTATCCTGCATCATCATGTTTTAGATATAGAATTTTGTGGCAATGTGACCAGCTTGTTTTCCAACAGTATGTAACTACTTAAATTTATTACCTATTTCACATTTCATAGGAGAAGTAGCTGCTACTAGTGTGTATTTTCAGGTGGTGGTGCTGGAAAGACAGACATTAGAGTAGGAGAAGCTGAAGTCTTTCAAAATATCAATTACTTTTTTTTTCCTAATTGCTGGAGAATTTCAAAAGATAATTCTGTGGATCACAAATACATCATTTCACACCAAACTCTTAAACCAGGGGGTTCTAATGTGCAAGTTGAACGCTTAACTAGGATGGATTTTGTTTTACATCAGTAACTGTCTGGAATTACTGCTGCCTGCCTGTGCTAGCAGGGGACTGCCTGACCTTCTTTCACCATACTTGGTGGTGTAAGCACCTGCTCTCCAAATTCTTGAGATTAAAGAAAACTAGCTATAGCTGGATTGCTGACAGTGAAGAAACATGATACATCCTTTTCCCACCAGAATCTTAATGACTCATGTTTTCCTTCTGGTCTTTAGCAAATTCTTGTTGTGTTTTGTTTGGCTGAACTTAGTGAATAGAGCTTTTCTTGAACCGTTTTTCTGTGCAGGCTGAGTACCACCTAAAAGGGTGATAGTATCGATCACTGCTTGTGGCCATACTTCGTATTCCCTCCTGTTTTGGGGGTGGTTCATTTTTACCAAGTACTGCACTATCCCTACATATTAATTTTTTTTCTTCTTTCATGAAAGCAGAATGGGTGGGTTGTCAGTATTTTTAACTGAGGCAAAAATTACCTTCCTCCTGAAGATTACCAATACTCAGCCATAAGCTGGAGGTATTGCAACCTGGCATTTTTTCTGGCAAATCTTACCTTTATTCAGACACTGAGGATTTAGGGACTCTTGTTGTCCTTGTTCAAAATTGTTCTGAGAGTTTCCACTTACTGCTGCACCCACTAATTTCTGTTAATGACAGTTATCCCTGTACCTCCACTGTTAAACACTGTGGGACACTGACCCAGGCATCAGGGAGGGACAATTCTATCTGGATGTGTCACAAAATTTGTTCTGTGCTGCTTCTTTGTTTCTCTAGGTGCAAGTTGAACACTTCCGTGCAGAGGAGCTGACGACGTGCGCTGCGATAACAAGTCCTAAAGTTGTCCCCTTGTACGGAGCTGTGAAGGAGGGACCTTGGGTGACCATCTTCATGAAGCTGATGGAGGGTGAGAAGGGAACCACAATGGAAGCACCATTGTAACTGCTGAATGCAGTGGACATTGAGCTCCTCTTCCTCCTGCCCCACTTTTAAATCTGTTAATTCTTTGGTGTATCCAGAGTGTTCCTAGCGTTAATTCCTGAGTGGGTTGGGATAGGTATGTGTAACCCCTGCTGGTGTGGTCTTTCTTTGGGGGAATGGTTTCCAGTCCTGCCTCGTGCCAGTTCAAGGATGTGCATCTCTTGAATGGCAGCTGCAAATTCCCACTAAAACACATACCTGGTGCTGGTTTTTGCTTTCATGTTTATTTACGTGGCACGTTGTACTGGAAAAGGGGATGCTGCAAAGCAAACTTATATGCTTCCGTTGCCTGATGCTCTTTTTCCAGCCAGGACCATGGAAATTGCAGCCTGTGCAGGATCAGCTGGTGATCAGTAGCACCTGGAAATGTCTGATCTGATCACAGAGGAGTTGGTTTTGATACAAAGCAATGCCGTTAAGCTGACGGCTTTTCTTTCATGAAAGAGGCCAGTTTCAGTGGGCAGCAAGAACTCTGGGAATAAACAGAAGGAACAGACCCACACGTGGAAGATAAGGGCTGTCAGACCTGGCAGTTCTCATTTCTTCATCAGAAACAACGAGAAACACTAATGATGCTGGGAAGACTTTAAAGATAAGCTAATGTGGACTCTCTGGATTCCTTTCTAGGTGGCTCACTAGGTCAGCTAATTAAACAGAGTGGCTGCCTGCCAGAGGACAGAGCCCTCAGTTATTTGGGCCAGGCATTAGAGGGCTTGGAGTATCTTCATGCTCAAAACATTCTCCATGGAGATGTAAAAGGTAGGATTGTACTTAAGGTACCTTATTCTTCCCTTTTTCATATAAGAGCCAAACTGCTTGGTGATTAAGTTACTGAGTGTCAGAAGATTATTTATTTGATTTTCAGCTCTACATTTGAGATTAGAGTTTAACTTGGTTCTAAAGAGCTGGGCATATCATAGACTAGTTTGGGTTGGAAGGAACCTGAAAGCCCACCCAGTGCCACCTCCCACCACACCAGGTTGCTCCAAGCCCCCTCCAACCTGGCCTTGGACCCCTCCAAGGATGGGGCAGCCACAGCTTCTCTGGGCAACCTGGGCAAGTGCAAATATTATATTTGTCACCTCTTTCTTTTTGTCATCTGGTGGCTCTGGCAGGCTGTTTGCCCAGGCTGCCCCACCACTGGGGGAGAGGAATCTCCAGGACAGATAATTGGTAGTTTATAAATAGAGATAATTATAGCTGTGTAATTGCTTAAGCCAGGGACATGCCATAGGAGTAATAGACTTTGGTTTGGGCTCACAAAATTACAGTTCTGTGGGCTTTTGGCTTTTTTCCATCTCAGTAATAAAGGAGACTTAATTAAAAACTTCTCATTGGCAGCGGAGAACGTGCTCTTGTCTGATGATGGGAGCAGGGCTCTTCTGTGTGACTTTGGTCACTCTGCTCACCTGCATCCGGACGGCCTGGGAAAGTGCTTGGTCACAGGTAAGGATTTGCTGCTGCGATTCTAAAGAATTGCCCTACTGACTCATTCTTTCTCTTTGAACATTTACATATGGCTCATTTGCAAGCAACTGTATTTTCCAGGCTTAACGTTGCTCGTAGTGTCATATTTATTGATATTACTGTGTTGTATCCCACTGACACCTAGTGTGACCTTAAGGATGGAAGGTGGTCCTTAGCTCCCAGTCAAGAAGGCTGTTGTGTTCTTTGTGAGACTCTGTCTGCATACTGCATTGGGTGGTTTGTCCCTGAAAAAAAACACATCAAAACTTAAAAATCTATCTCTGACTTGTCGTGTAACCTCACAGAACAGCAGGGGAGGAATCCTAACCTCCACCAAAGCTAAATTCCTTACTGACTTTTGGGCAGTTAAACTTTACAGTGGTTCTTAATGCATCCATTGAAAGAGGAGGATATCTTTTCCAGTGCCGAGCTCACCAGTGGAGTGTCGTGTTTTGCCTCCCAAATTTGCTTGGAAGGGGAATGTATCACCTGTTCTGTGTAGAAGAGACAAGGTTGATCTGGAGATGCAGCTTTTGAACAGCTTATAAGAGCACACAATGCTGCTTTTTGGCTTAAGATGACTTGTTTCTCACTTTAACTGAAAAGAGGCTGCTTTAGGCTTCCCAGCAGTTGAATTGGAACGATTCTCTGCTTTACATGCAGTGAGTTTTCATTTGAATGCTTTCAGGGAACTATGTGCCTGGCACGGAGACTCACATGGCCCCGGAGGTGGTGATGGGAAAGCGCTGTGACTCCAAGGTGGATGTCTGGAGCAGCTGCTGTATGATGCTGCACATGCTCAACGGGTGCCACCCTTGGACCCAGTATTACAATCACCCGCTGTGCCTGAAGGTGAGTGACCCAAGATTTCCCCAGGAAAAGCTACGTAAGCCTGTAAAATCTCATTATACCTAACTAGAGAGCAATCATTTCAGGAAATCTATCATCTAAGGTGATGCCAACCTTGCTTTGGCAGCTGATAATTTTTTACGCCTCTCAGACTGCTGTGTATTACACCTACTGGGGGTTTCTTTCCTGTCCTGCTCATGACTTGGGTGTGACTTTCTAGCCATTCGGCTGTAATAAAATTACTGCTCAGGTCTCTCATTTGACGCTGTAATTTCAGTTGGAAGCGCTCTCAGGGTGGGAAGGACCTTTCTGAAATCAAACGAAGCCTCTCTGGTCTAACCTCTTTCGCTTCCTGTTTGTTACACAGATAGCTAAAGAGCCACCTCCTCTGAGGGAAATTCCACCTTCCTGCAACCCTCTCACTGCCGAGATTATTAAAATGGGCCTGGAGAAAGAACCGGTTCAGAGAGCATCTGCCTCTGAACTGAAAACTAAGACCAGCGTCGCGCTTGAAGAAGGTAGAAATGTCCTGTATCTAAAGCTTCTTATCCACACCGGTGAGGTGGCCCGTTGCTAGCTGTGTCAGAGTGGTCCTGTAAGGAAATAACAGCACGTTTTGTTGTTCAGTGTATCCTTTGCACAGGCCTCAGCACTGCTGCAGTCACAAGTGGTGTTCCTCAAGGGTCCGTGCTGGGGCCAATACTGTTTAACATCTTTATCAATGATATAGACAGGGGGATTAAAGGCACCATCAGCAAGTTTGCGGACGACACCAAGCTGTGTGGTGTTGTCAATACACCAGAGGGACGGGATGTCATCCAAAAGGACCTGGAGAGGTGGGCCCAGGTGAACCTCATGAGGTTCAACAAGGGCAAATGCAAGGTTCTGCACCTGGGCCGGAACAATCCTCACCATCAGTACAGACTGGGGGGTGAGGTACTAGAAAGCAGCCCTGAGGAAAGGGACTTGGGGGTGCTGGTGGATGAGAAGCTGGACATGAGCAGGCAGTGGGCACTTGCAGCCCAGAAGGCCAATCCCATCCTGGGCTGCATCAAAAGATGCGTTGCCAGCAGGTCCAGAGAGGTGATTCTTCCACTTTACTCTGCTCTGGTGAGACCTCACCTGGAATATTGTGTGCAGGTGTGGAGCCCTCAATATAAGAAGGACATGGACCTGATGGAGAGGGTCCAGAGAAGGGCCACGAGGATGATCAGGGGGATGGAGCACCTCTGCTACGAGGACAGGCTGAGGGAGCTGGGGTTGTTCAGCCTGGAGAAGAGGAGGCTTCGGGGAGACCTAACAGCGGCCTTCCAGTACCTGAGGGGGGCCTACAGGAAGGCTGGGGAGAACCTGTTTACAAAGGCCTGCAGTGACAGGACGAGGGGCAATGGTTTTAAGCTGAAGGGGAACAGATTTAGACTGGAGATTAGGAGAGGGTTCTTCACTGTGAGGGTGGTGGAGCACTGGAACAGGTTGCCCAGGGAGGTGGTTGAGGCCCCTTCCCTGGAGATATTCAAGGTGAGGCTCGACGAGGCCCTGGGCAACCTGGTCTAGTTGGGGGTGTCCCTGCTGACTGCGGGGAGGTGGGACTAGATGGCCTTTGGAGGTCCCTTCCAGCCTGGACAACTATGACTATGACAAGACCTTTTGAACTGAGGGCTTTTGCCCGCAGCCGGGTGTTTCTCGCCCAAAGAAATGAAAATTTCCTGTGTGTTGTCACATGCTCTTTCTTCCTTCTCTGCTCGAAGCAGACGATGTTGTGCTTTGTGTGGGTTTGTGAAGGTGTGTGCTGTGGCTGGGCTCGTACTCAGCTGAAGCATCAACTGCAGCCAGCGAGCTGGAGCTTGGTGTGCAGCAAAACTGAAAGCAGAGGTTTATTGCATCCTGAGCTGTAACTCATGCCTCTGGGCCAGTCTTGCCTCTAAGACTGCTCATAATTTATTTCACCTTCATCCTTCTGACAGATTCTGTAATACAGCAAGGATTTGTAGAGGTGATCTGGGTTTGTCTTTTGAAGGAGCTGGGCATTTTACAGGGAGATACAGTTCAGAAACTCATAGAATCATGGAATGGTTAGAGTTGGAAGGGACCTTAAAGATCATAGAGTTCTGACCCCACTGCCCTGGGCAGGGACACCTCCACTAGACCAGGTTGCTCAGAGAACTCTTATTGTGAAGGAAAACTTTTACTTCTTTTTCTTTTTTTATTTGATAATGTTTGTATGCTTTTTGTTTTTGTAGTGGGAGGTGTGACAAGCCCCTGGAAAGGCGAATACCGAGAGCCTAGACATTTATCTTTGAACAAAGAAAACAATCCACAAACATCCCTGTCCCCCACAGTGAGCCCAGTTTCTGAGACAGGTTCTCACCAAAAATTGGCAGTCAAGGTTTCTGATGCGAGCCCAATCCCACCACCACCTCCATCTCTGGAGCAAACAGAGGAGGTGGAGGGGACCCCTTGGAACCCCTGCAAGGAGTTATCTGAGACCTGGGATCCTCCACCTCTCTCCTCGACTCCTCTCCCCCTGAAGAGCTGTGGCCACGTGGAGAAAGCAACAACCATTTCAGAACAAGAGCTTCAGCAGCTGGAAATAGGTAAGCGATGTGCTATGCAGGGAATTCAGCTTCTGCCTCAGAGCATGATAAAAATACAGCTGCTTTCTTTTGGCTTCTTGACAGTTATTTCTGGGTTTTGAGCTTGGATGTCATTTTGTTCATAGTTCCTCTCTCGTTACACGAATTGTTCAGCCTATAAATTACCAAAACTAGTAGCTCTTAACCAATTAAATATGCCACAAAGGTAGCGGTCGGGGTTTTCTCCCACTCTCTGAAGAGTGGAGTAAACTTCCACGAGAGGTGCAGGAACCTCCCAAAAACCACCCAATTTCAGACTGTTGTTATATGCACCACATAAATAGTGTCTGCAATTCCAACTTCATCTGACATTTTAGGTTTTCAAACATAATTCTTTTAATAAAGGGATAAGCCTATTGGATGGGAGATGTCAAAAGAAGCCATATAATTAAAATCAGTCTGCAGCTGTTGAATTCTGGGTGTTGGAAAACCTGTAGCCACCAGTCAAGGAGTTTGATTACCAGCAGTAATCCAGAGTTTGAAAACCAGCTGTAAGTTCAGGGTGAGAATCAGTGAAGTACCAGTGCAGTTCCATTGCCCCAGTATAACTCGGCCTTTCCCCTTTCTTATCCCATATTTTCTAGTCTTTGTAAATGAATTGAAAACTTAAGGTTAGGAAACCAGTCTCTTGAAATGTAACTGTTGTCCCAGAACTGAGGAATGGCATTTTGGGGGTTGCTGAGGGCCAGCTGTCTTCTCTAGTGGCTTTGGATCTTCAGCAGCCTTCTCAGGTCAGGACATTATCAGCGCATGTTACTGCAGGACTCGAGTACAGAAGTTTGGCCTTTCCCTGGGTATGATGTGGATGGATCCAGAGAGAAGACTGATGGGTGACATAATGGGCAGGAACTGGGAAATTCTGCCTGCTGGTCCCATCTCTGGCATTTTGCATGTCATTGCACAATCCATCTGTCTGTTCTGGCTCAGTTTCCCTATTTTCAGGGGTAGCAGCAGCCTCTGCTTAGCAGAGGAGTTGTGCATCGTGTGTTTTGCGGACGCTAATATCAATGTTTGTTAGATAATGCTGAAGAAGCTTTGGGTATTAATTGCAATAACTGTGATTAGAGCAGGGAGGCATGAAAGGAATCACTGGAAATGTCTTTCTTCTGTTCCCTTTCGCTTGCAGAACTGTTTTTGAACAGCCTTTCACAGCCTTACTCGCTGGAAGAGCAAGAACAAATGCTTTCCTGTCTCAGCATCGACAGCCCCTTTGTCTCAGATGCCAGTGAGAAGGTGAGTGGGTGCCAGCCCTGTTCCTGGGGGGGTGGCAGGGAACCACCTCTGGGAAACTGGAAGCTGTGACCAGTGGGCATCTGGAGTTTCTCACTTCATTGCTGCATTTTGACACCCAGTTTGCTGAAGAGTACCTTGGGAAGAAATCCTTGTTCTTGGAGAGTGGGCTATTGGGGACTCTGGTTGTTCTTTAGCTTAGTGTCCAGCATGGACCCCTTTCCCCTGGTTGCTCCCCTCTGCTGTACACTCACAGCAAGTGTGAGGACCTGGAAAATCTCAGTGACCTTGACTGTGTCTGTGCAGAAGAAAGGAGCTGAAGCAGCAGTGATGAGCACAGGAGCTGGACCGAGTCAAACCAAGCGGTGGTGCAGCCCAGGGTCTTCTTCCTGGCAGTGGCCACTAAAGGGGTGTTTAGGGAAAGACCAGGAGAACAGAGGCCCTAATCTTGGATATTCATTCGCAACCTAAGGTTCTGTTCTCCATGAACTTCCTTTAAAACATTCATACTGATGACTTACATAGTCTAAGTTACTTAAATACTAAGTTTAATTCATTTTGTTTGCTCTATCTCTGGTGTTCCTAAGGTAGGGAATACTGGTGAGAAACACTGAATAAGCCTTGTTGAACCAGGGAGGGACGTACGCCCTTCAGTCATTGTTTTCAAAGACATAGAGTCCAAAATTGCGTAGCCTGCCATCTACAGGAGTCATTTCTGACTCTGACCATCTTTGCTTCCTATTTCTGTTCCTCTTCTCAGCCTTCTAATGCTTTTCGAGGAGGATTGAGCAGAGCTCCGTACAGTAGTTCAGCTCTTGACTTGGGATGCAGTGTGGGATGTGACTCTGCTTCTGGTTTTGGGGGAATTTTTTTTCCCCAATATGTAACCCTAACATTTAATTTGACTTTTGACTGGTGCTTAACACTATGCTGATGTTGTCAGATTGCCCTTCTATGACTCTGAAATAAAATAGACTTTTCCTACAGCAATGTAGGGTCCATAGTTGTTTATGTACAGTTAACTGTTCTTCCTGGCTGTTACTTGTCACTTATGGCCATTAGCATTTTATCTGATGCTTTATTCTCCTGTCACTAAATACGATAAAACCCCTTTTTTTCCTCATCCAGCTCTTCAGCTGATTATTGATTTGACTGTTGAGAATATCTTATTCTGTCCACACACATTGCTGTTCATCCCCTTTTCTAGATGGCAGGTAATTGTTGAATATCTCAAGGACCAAGCAAGATCCCTGTGGATTTCTACTTTTTTCTTCCTGAGGTTACTTTAATGTTTATGCTACGCAAGCTTCCTTTGTCTAGGAGCCTTTCACAAACTCCTGCTTACTTCTGCAGAACTCCATGAAGGCTTCTCACAGCTTGAGGGACACTATGAGCTCCGGGATTCATTCCTGGAACAGCCAGGCAGATGGACAGAGCTTCAGCTGGAACAACCTGCTGAACCGCAGTCGGCACACGGACACTCCCAGCTACTTCAATGGTGAGTCTGAACTTCTAAAGTTTGGATAAATGATCAGGTATCATTTTTTTCAGTATCTAGAGGGTCTGGGATATGGAGTCCTTGAGCTCTTCTTATCCTTCAGTTAAGCACAGACCCTCCTAAAAGCACGTGTGTTGTGGAGAGGCCAAGTCTGCCCCAGTGGTAACTGGGTGGAGGGCACTCAGGTCTCTATGGTCCAGTCCTGAACACACAGGATCTGGTTCAGCTTTGTGTGCCTCACCTCATGCAACTACCCTGTGCCAGAACACAGGCTTTATAACCATAAATGTCTACAAAGTAGTTTTTAGGGCATGTTGTGCAAATCAGTGCATCCCTTCAGCTGCTTTCTTGCTAAATCCAGCTCTGCTCTGTGAGTCATTGTTGTCTTCACCAAGACTCCATGCTCAGAGAAAGACCTACATAAATTAAATGCTGAATGACAAAAACGAGTTCTTCTGATGTATGTGCCTTGCTACTCAAGGTTTCTGTGTTGGACTGTGAAATTGTTGTGGCTACAGCAGAAGGTAATGACTTCTCTTGTGCGTTTCAGGAGTGAAAATCCAGATCCAGTTACTAAGTGGAGAAAATCTACACATCAGGGACTTCCACAGGACGAAAGTGGGAGACAT
>JAHREE010149542.1:127371-220540 GCA_033628505.1 Tringa tobata | reverse complement strand
TAGCAAGTGTGGGCACGCGCAAGCGCAGTAGAGACGCTGAAGCCGTGTATGCCGAATAGGCGTGTGGGCAGGCGCATGCGCAGAAGACAGGTCTCTCTGCGCATGCGCACTGGCAAGTGTGGCCACGCCCATGACCGGTAGCTACAGTGAAGCCGGGCATGCGCAATAGTAAGTGTGGGCACACGCACGGGGATTATAAAGGCTGAAGCCGGTAAAAAAAGACGGTATGGGCAGGCGCATGTGTGCAAGCCAATCAGAAGCCGCGCATGTGCCGTGGTAACCGTAGGCTAACGCATTCGCAATAGAAAGGATGAAGCAGCGTATGCGCACTGATAAGTGTGGGCACACGCGATCGCAAGTGTGGACAAGCGCATGCGCACAAGACAGGCTGAAGCCGCGCATGCGTGGTGGCCTGTGTGGGCACGCACATATACGATAGAGAGGCTGAAGTCGCGCACGCGCCGTGAAAAGTGTGGGCACGCTCATGCGCTTTACACACGTTGAAGTCGCGCATGCGCCCTGGCAACTGTGGGCATGCTCATGCACAGAAGACAGGCTGAATCTGCGCATGTGCACTGAAAAGTGTGGGAACGCGCATGCGCGTAGTGACGCTGAAGCTGTGCATGTGCAATGGCAAGTGTGGGCACACGCCATAGAGCGGCTGAAGCCGGGCATGCACAGTAGCAAGTGTGTGGCACGCGGGTGCGCAGACAAGCTGAAGCCGCACACCGACAAGTGTGAGCATGTGCATCAGGGGGCCTGAAGCTGCGCCTGCGCGGTGTACTGGTTGAACTCGCGCACCCACAACTTCATCCTTTCTGATGCGCATGCGCGTGCCGACACGTACCACTGCCCCTGTGCGCAGTGCCCTCCCAAACGGTGCCAAAAAACACACACACACCCCCCTTAAAAGGCTGCAAAAACCACACACCCCCAATGGCTACAATAGACCCTCACCCCCAAGGGTGGCTTTTCCATTTTTAGAGAAAACATAAGTGGACTACAGACTTTTATTATAAAATAACTGGGAAATATAGTTTGTGTGCATGCAAGTAAGATGTGTAATTGCTTAACCTTATCTAGTGTAAAAAGTTACCCAATCAAGATTTGGGGGTTTTGTAGCTAGTTTATACTCCCATAATGCATATCCCAGTATTTCCTTAGCATGTGCAAAGGATGACAAATATCAGTACTTCATACAACTATATTTAATAAGTTATTACAGAAAAAAATAAAGTCGAAACTACAAAGTTTAAGCAGTTGTAAGCAATAGCAGCATTGAGCTCCATGTTTAGTCACAGTACTGCAGTTCCATACAAGCATTAGTCCAAGCCAAAAAGGAAGAAGCCTTGTTAGAATTACTAGCAAAAACAATCTAAGAGAATATGTAATAAAAGATACAGTACATTTAAAATTAGTTGAAAAACAAGTACAGAGATCTTAGCTGTGAATGCTCTAAAAGGTATGTCCATTATTTTGACAGTAAAATTACAAATATCTAATACTTTATACCCCAACAGAACTACATCCAGAAAAAAAAAAAAAAGAGCCAAAATGATCTCTTATTAGCACCCTGGTTTTCTACTTACTGCTAAACTTTTTCTCATGTAAATTTGAGTGCGTCAGACTTATGTGACCATTGTGATTTCTGACCAGCCACCCATTTGGGGTATAGAGTAGTCACTAACATGAATATAAAATACTCTGTGGTATGATAGAACACTATAGCAGCAGAGATTAAGAAGTTTGGTTCAAAAAAAAAGGAAAGAAGGAAGGAAGGAAGGAAGGAAGGAAGGAAGGAAGGAAGGAAGGAAAAGAAAAGGGGGTTAGCTGACATCATACAAACTAGCATAAAAGCAACTACATACAAGCCAGGTTAAACAAAAGAGACACTTCTACAAATCTGTGACTAATCTTTCACTCATACCTTGCAAGTAGAGATGTCACAATACTGAAATATTAACATGGGAGCTTTTCCCAGTTAAGCGCCTTTTTTTTTTCTTTTTTTTTTCCTGTTTTTTTTTTTTACTACTCTAACAGATAGTGAAATCAGCAAAGTTATTTGCTAACTGCATATTTGCAATACAATTTGTTTTATCCCATGCCTTGCTAGCAGGCTATAAAATACAAGCATGTAGGCAGAAATATAAGCATAAACTTTGTACCACTTAGCAGGAATATTTTATTCCCTCTTCGTTCCTTAATCTCCTTTGTTTGCAATTTGTATACATTCCAACCAGTAGTACCTAATTTGAGTCTAAATTTTACTTCACTAGTTGATCTAGTCTATACATTACTTACAGAACTGAACACACAGAGGATACACAATAGACCAACTCCGGACACGTTTCTTTCCACAAGTTACAGATGAGCCACTCTAACACTCTGGCATAAGTTAGCCTGAAAGGTCATCAAAAACTCGAAGTAACTGTTTTGTCTAGAGAAAGTCATTGTGTGCCCTGTTTATGCAACACCAGTTTTAGTCTGGATTGTTTCAGGTGCCAGAACAGAGTCACTGGCTTCGGGAAAGGAGTTTCTCCTGGCTGCATAAGGGAAATGAAGGTGATGTGAATGGAGGTGATGTGAAAGATGTTCTGACACTGGCACTTGGTACTGCCAATAGAAAGGAAAAAAGGAGGACAAAGACACAAGAGATGCAGAGGAGAACTGAGAAAGACAAAGAAGCCGAACAGATGTTCAGACATGGTGGCAATATGGGTTACTGTATTGCTACCAGGAAATGGACATAGATTATTTTGCATTAACTAGGCAGCTACTTGGTTAGAAAATGGTGTGGGTACCTACAGTCTGCTCCACGCTGCCACTGCTAAACATATGCAGGAAGGAAGTTGTGCAGGAAAGGGTCACTTTAATTAAATAAATAACATGGTGGCAAAATACAATGAAGACTATATATATTTTAGGAGGTTCAATCTAAGATTATTGAAAAGAGTTCATTGAGTCCATGATGAGAAAAGTAATGGAGCATTATGCTGAATGGGCAGGGTCAAAAACCCATCGTTTCAATAGATTTAGTTCCTTATAATGGCAATAGTATTTCATCAACACTGGTGGTGTATAAATCTAGACAGCGAACTGGTACTGTGACATCCCTATTATCTCCCTAAATCATTTTGATAAAGGAAAAGGCTTTTCAAAATATCACATTTTTTCTGCTTCATTCTGTCATTTTATTGCCCAATTCTTTGTTACAATTTTCCAATCACTTTACATAACCAACCATTTTCATCATTGCCACACTATTGTAAACCACATCAGCAAGTTAATACATAAAGCTTTGCATTTCAAAAAACTAGACACTTTAGTAACAATATTACAAAGATTTTAGCTTCAAAAATAACTGAAAATGAAAAAAATAAACTTTTAAAGAATTAGCATCATAAAATTAATTTATTCCAAGTAAAAATACAAAATAATATTAATGACATTGACCAGATATGAAAGTCTCTCCCAGAAACAACTATATTAATGGTTGAGAAAGCACTCCTTAAAGAAAATACGAAATAAAAATGAAAAATATGTAAATATGTTTAATTTTTTTTCTTAGCAAAAAATCTTTCTAAAAATAACAATGAAAATTTGTCTCAGTACAAAGGCTACATTACTATTGAAAAAATACCAGCATGAAGAAAAGGTACATATTTGACAGTAGAAAAATGATTTTAGTGAATCACAATGTCTAAAGTCTGCAATGAAAATAAATCTGCAATAAAGATTTATGCCTTTTTTCTTTTCATTTTTCTTTTTTTTTTTTTTTTTATACAAACAGTACAAACAGTATTGCACATAACAACAAATAGTCGAGGTTAGGTTAGCCTTCAAAAAAATCGACTAGTTCAAGTCTCACATCAGAAAAGGCCACAATAGGACCTGTTGTACCCAGGGGCTTCTTAGTCAAGTTGCAGTTCAGAACTCCATATTTTAAAAAATAACTTTTTTTGAAGGACCCTCTTTTAATATAACATATTAACAACTCAGGGGCACATTCATTTACAAAACAAAAGGGAGCATGTCATAATTTAATAAACTAAAAAAAGTTCTCTTTAAAAAAATACAAACAGAAGAACTCTCACAATTCTGGTCAGTCGTGCATAATCACACTTGATTATAAATATACAAATTAAGGGAAAATATTTTTTCTCCTTCTATTCACAACTTTCAGCACCAAATGGAGTTTTGTTTACACCTGTTCTTTATGATGATTTTGATTTAGATTTACTCCAACATTATGCTATATTGTATGTTTTCCCAGCTTCTCTCTCTCTCTTTCTCTCCGGGGGTATTTTTCTACGAGAGGGGTATTTCTTCAAAAAGTTTTACTTCTTTCACATAATTAGGTAGGTTTCTGTAGGTTAGCTATGATAACTTTAATATTACAGTTATAAAGCTCTAACTTCTTCATTTTCAAAAAAACTCAAATAAGCATGAAAAAAATAAAGTTACCCATCTGTTAAATCATTTTTCTTGCAGAATTAAATTAATATATATTTTTCTGAATAAACTTACTTAGAAAATATCATTTTCTTTCCTATATTTCAAAATTGAGGTATTGCAAAAGATCATGTCAGTCAGAAAGCATGCCTTTTTCTTTAAAAAAAATCATCAGCCGACTGTTGAAAACTGTCTAGATACAAAAAGTAGTGCATAACAAAATGTCTTGTACAGATGAAAAAAAAAAACAGAAAAGACACCTGGGCTGGGAAAAGCAATATCACAAAAATGCCCAGAAGTAACTTCAAAAAGGATAATTATAATAAGCATTTTAAGCCAGTAAAAAACTATTTTTTCTTTTTTTTTTTTTCCAAAAACAGAAAAAAAAAATCCATTCAGAGCCAATACTTGCAACTAAACATTGGGAAAAACAACTTACTAAATTAGACACAAGCAAGGACATCGCAACAAACAAAACCCAGAACATTTAAATCTACTATGCGGTGTCATATCCAGTCAGATTGTCCCCAGAACTGTAAAAACAAAGGAGGAAAAAAAAATAATAGTGTACACATTCTCACGATCGTTAGTATACCAAGTGTGTTGATAGTTATATGCTATCTGCAGCCCCATAGTTCATGCTAAAAAAATGTCCACTGTGTTAGCAGGTCTGAATTGTGTTCAAGCTTCACAGGATACATCCAGGGTTAGAGATAACGCCACATCCACAGAGCAGACGTCTCATGTTGCTATTATACGCAGACATTTCTTTAGCACCACTTTTTTTTCCTAACTTTCTTAAATGCGCCTAGTTCATTAGTTTGACAGACTATCTAATGGGTAGTGTATGTATGCTAGCATGAGCTCTTTGGTTTTCTGGACAAGGTCTGCAGCTACGTAAATGATGCAAGCATTAGGAGAGAGGTCGTAACCAAGAGCTCATTTCTGTTTATGTACCTGTTATGAACTGTCAAAAACGTGTTAATGTTGGATACAGAGGCTTTAACAGTTAAGTTTGATCACAGTACTAGACATAATCACTTTTACTATATAAAATAAATTGCACGATATATAACAGAGCACCGCAAAGTACTTCATCTACCATCCACAAATTTGTTTTAAGAATATCCTACAGCTAGTTTTTATATTTGTTGTAATATAGGTCATTCTGTAATGGGCTGATCCTAATTTCAGAAGCATTACATTTACTGAGGCATGCCTTCCTCCAGTCAGTAATCAAATTTTTTTTGTTACTGAGTATTTTGTAGCCTACGTAGATTCGTAATTTGTGCATTGTGGGCAGGTTTTATACTAGACATATATAAAATTTATTGCATGCAGCAACCTGATTAAGTAAACATGCAGTCAAAAAATATTGACCTTCCTTGGAAGCTTTTCTGTATGCTATACTGATCTCCTTTCAGCAGCCATCACTATTTTAATCACATATTCATTTTTTAATTGATACCCTAAGCCTGAATAGAGTATTATGGTATTAGTAATACCATTTTAATAGCAGCAAAAGCTATTGCAGCATACATTTACATAACACTAAAAGACCTAACAAAAAAACCAAAACAAACCAAAAAATTAAAACGAAACAAAACAAACAAAAAACCTCAGCAAAACAAAAGGAAAAAGTCTGATCCAGCTTATGAGGTATCATCCTTACAAGTCAAAATGGAGAGCAACTAAAGGCTTCTTTTCTTTAAGGGTTATTAGTACTAAATGACCCAAAGTAATGATTGCTGAATATCCATTTAAGTTTTTGCTACATCTGCCACCTACTTGTGAATATTACCTTTGGTAAGTCATCTGCTAGGGGCAAGTCTAAATTTCTGAAAATAAGTGCATGCTCCAGTTTAAAAATAAAAATAATTATAATAAAAAAATCTTCATCACATACACATCAACCCAGTGAAGGCTGATGAGAATGGCAGTCTACATAATGTCACTAGTGACAAGTCTTGTGTAGGAAATTAAGGTACCAAGCAGATGTTTGTGAGAATCAAAGTGCAAAATCAGTACAGTTACACTCTGCCGGTTTGTATTATACTGGACACTGAGTTCAGTAATGTGACTGTAAATAATAATAATAATAGTAATAAAAAGACCCATATCTTCATTAAAGTCGAGGACGAATGCACAGATTTCCAGAACACTAAGCCCTGAGGCAGCGTTCTCTTTTCACTCAATTTTATCTATACTCCAGGACTGAGCTGGGGTTCAGCTCCAGCGGAAGGGGACGTGGCGGGGCCGGTCACCTCCCTCCTTCACCAGTGGTTTGTGGAACTCCCGCCCAGCGCGAGAGTGTATGCTGGCCCAGCAGTATTCACAGTAATACTGCAAACAGGTAACATTGGCACAAAAGAACGGAGCAAATTTTCCACCACAGCGAGTGCCCTGGCATTCATCACACATCTGATCATCCAGCACGTATGGCTTCACTTCCACCTGCACCGGGAAGAGGAGAAATAACCATAAGAAGATGACATAGTTTGGCTAAGTATGAAGAGAAGAAAAATATTTTAACTCTTTTGACTTTTATTGAAGGTTTTCAATCAATGCTGGATTAACCCCAAGTGGTTGGTAGTTAAATTTTCATACCAACCACTTGTCAGAAAATCTCAATAAAGAAGGCTGTGCTTTGGTAACTACTTGACGTTTCTTGGATGTATGTGAAAGGATGAAGATGGAGGTACAGTAAAAACTGCATCTCCAAGGACTTTGCTGCTGTCTAAGAAACCTCCAACTGTGAACATAGTTGTTATGGGGGCTGGGGACAAGAGAGCAGCATTTAGAAAAAAAAAATTACAAAGAACAAACTTGTATTTCTAAACTTCAGAGGTCTTTGGTGAGCTGCAGAGGTGTTTTTTTTGTTTCTTTGGGGGTTTTTTGTGAACTGCAAAATCAGTTTGTGAAATGCAATTAGACCCAGACTAATAAATGAAGAGAAGATTCAAATTAAACAAGATTCAATGCCCTTCTATTAAATACTCTGCCTTATGCTAGCAAAAATTACTATCTAAATATTTTTAGCTCTAGAGGTGCCGTAAGATTTCATAGCTGTCCCAACTACGGCCTTGCCATCAATTACAAATAGGCTGGAGAGCTGCTAACTTTTGTCCTACACAACTGTAAACATCTTAGGACTCAAATTCTTTGTGTTTTTAAAACACTTGTGCCAAGCACAGCAGTATTTTGATGCATGACCAGGCAATTGCAATATTACGGAAGCTGACAATGTGCGAGTTCTTTCCTGTGTGTCTGTTCCTAAGAATCAAGCTACACATTTAAAGTCATTGTTTATTCATCCTGCGGAAATCATTACTTTATGCATGTGTAATTCTAATGGCTCTACGATGCTACTTATGAAGTTGTTAAAGTATAGTCTACAACATTACAAGAGATAGAAAAAATGAAATATACATACTTTTATTATAAATAATTTTGCTGTAACTGCACAAGTGCTAGTCTGGCAAAATCTGTATATTGCAAGGAAAACCTGACTCCATTAACAGCTTAAATTCATACACTATTAATGAAATATGGAATGAGATATTAAGCTGAAAACCAAGAAACACATTATACCAAAAAGCTTTATGCTGAATTTACTTCGGCTTATCCTGATCACATTTCAACAAATGTTACTCATTTGAAGTAAAACTTACAGAGTGAATTATATTTCTTGCCTATGGAACAGCTAGAACCGCCAATTTGTTTATTTTAATAATTACACTGTGCTACTAGTATTGCATGGAACAAGCCTGAATAATTGCCATTTTGCATATCACATGCCCTACCACTAAAATTAGAAGCATCATGTGAAATAAAACAGTACTGTTTCAACTGAAATGGGAAGAAAGCAGGTCCAATGTCCAGCACGTCTCTAGGTCCCTACCTACTCACATTTCCAAAGCATGAATTGTGAAGGTCTGAAATACATTCTCTCCGACACCTTTTCTTGTTTTGTCTACTCATGAAATAATCTTAAGAATGCATGCTGTACAATTCAGGGATTTCAATCTATTAGACTTCACACTTCTTCAAACTCACAGATAAACTTCATTTTAAAAGCAGATAAAATATAATTAAGTAAATTTAAGTTATCAGTTGACCAAATGTAAAAAATACTGATTGATGGAAAAAACTACCAGCTAGCATCATTTGTGGCTCTATCCTAAAGCTTACAAAAAAACCCAAGTTTTAAAGCATGGCTGTTATATAAATCCCAAAGGGTTCAACACTGTGATTAAGATTCAAAAATTAATCTTCTTAACCTCTCTGTAAAATTTTTCAGAATTTAATTGACAAGAAATATTTAATAGCCTTGTCTTAGTTAAAATCATGAGGTATAGTAGCACCATGGAAAAATAGTTTGAGGACTTATAATTCCATGACAAAAAGTCTGTTCTATAATCTGACAAAAAGTTCAGTTCTGATGTTTAAGGAGAAAGTAAAAATAGTTTGGCTTTTGCAGCTGCGTGGTTTTATATGTATACTGCACATAACAGGCATACCCATTACCTGTCAAGCTGACTTCTTAAGAAACAATTTATATTAGCTTAAGTAGAAAACAAGCCATTCCTGTTGTAAAACTACGTAGCGTCAATGCACACTGTATGTTCTTTTGAATTTTAAATCCTGAGTCCTCAAAACCACAGGCGTTAGTGCAACATGTAATCAAGAGGTGAAGACAGACGATCTAAAGGAAAAAAAAATCTTGGAAATTAAGTAATGTTTTCTTTTTATGTCTCCATCTCAGATTTCAGTAAAAACCTTAACTTCACCTCTATACTTGAAAAGTCCTTTAGAAACCAGGATTACATATGGACTGAACAAAACCATCTCATTTTCGCCCTTTTGTCTATCAAACATCTATTAGCATTTGGTTTTGGTTAAATAATTCTCAAGACTTTTGAGGTCGGCATTACTTATGATACTTATGATAAACCTGTGTTTTAGGAACCTTAAGTCCAGATGTACATTGCTGAGAGAAAACCTTGCCTAATAATAGCAGAAATGCCAGAAACCGTATAAGTAGCCACTAGCTAAAAGCTGGTGATGCACAATGAGCAAACACCTAAAGCAAGAGAAAGAACCTGGGAAGTTCTATGGTATTTGACCTTCAGAATCCAAAACAAAACCAAGTACAAATGATCTTACAACAACTATTTTCTTGTTTTAGTGTTAAATAGTTATTTTAGATGCTTAAGAACTATCTTTTTACTCTGCTTTAGCTGCTTAAATATGCTTTTAAATAATTAAAAAATGTCCTCTGGAGGTTGAGGTTACAGTATTCCAATATTAATGGAAGGATGTTTTTCATTTCTGTGCAGTTTTGTGAGTAACAGCCATTCTGTTCCATGTGATTTTACTTACCCGTTTATCAATGTCATTATGTTGGAGCTGGACAAAGCGAGCGCTGATAGCGGCAATATAGCTCTGCTGATTGGAGAAAGCCACTCGGCCAGCGCCTTTTGGATACTTCAGCTCTGGGTCTGTATCAATGCCAGCATAGCAGACACCTCCATATAAGCGGTCCATAATCATTGCCAATTCAACTGCAAGAAGTCAATTATTAAATATTAGAGTTTAACATAAATAACTGTTGCGTTTTGTTTGTTGCATTAAAAAAGGTGCTATTTGCCTTAGCGTACTTGTCTTCCAAGGTTTAAAATAGCTAACCCAGAAATTGGTTTTAACAGTTTGAATCAACCCTACATGGATGATAGTAAAGTAGAAAGGCAAAAACCAGAATCTATAAAAAGAAACTTGGTGTGACAAAAGTGTCAAAAAAAAAAAAAATGCAGAGTTACATTGTTAAAGTAGGTGTCAGGTCAGCTGTTTTAGAATTTATCATATTGTAAATTAAAACTGGTATTTGGGATTAGGTGGTCAGGATCACCCCAAGGTCCTGCCAGGCTTGTTAATGCTAGTTTACAAGTAAGATCACTTAAAGATATTCCTGTTATTTAGAATCTGATATTTCACCCAAAGTACTAAAAGTTTGAAAAGACACGAAGCAAGCATTTTACATTTGAAACAAAATTTTGTGAAACATCAGGAGTTCTTAGACTTAAAGCAAGCCTACATTTTGGGTACAACTTCACTTAGTATTTTTGTTGAACTTTAACTTGATTGTGGATCTTTTAAAATGGCTTGTTGCTTTTTCTGACACTAAGAATCACTCTAAAGAAGTTATAAATATCATTCATAAAATAAGACAGGCTGAGTGTGTGGCTAGGGAAACAAACAGGAATAAAGGGAAAGAACTGAAGGAAATGGAAAAGAGGCTGAAGAAGTGGAAAAGAGACATGTAAACTGTGCAAAGATGTATGGTCACCAAGCCAAGCTCTCTGTGAAAGTTGACAGGCAAACAGATTTGTCAGCTGCATGAGGGACAGACCCTGACAAAGCAAGATACTGGGACCTGTATGGGCCCTGCCAAGACAATAATTTTTATTGTGCTAATGTGTGAAAATACTTTCAATAGCAAGTTAAAATTTAGCTATCCAAGATAAAATGAAAAACATACACGAAATATTTAAATCCTTGTAGTTCTCACAAAATTCTCAATAGCTAATTATGTATAGAATAGAGACAATTTTTAAATTGAGTGTGTATGTGTGTTTGTATAAATGTGTGTGTCACATTAAGGAAAGACCATATGCTAATTTGTCCATTTGCAACAAGCAAACAAATGTCTGACTCATTCTACCAAACCAGATAACACTCTTGCTCCAAACAGTAAGGGAAAACTATCAGCATAACGTAGTGACTAGTAAATCCTTCTGCTTTCTAATGATTTGGAATCATCATTAGGGTAATGATCTCAGAAAGTGACAGTATAGAATAAACATCAGGAATCCTTAAAATCATTTACCATAAGTAGTTCCCATAAATTAGTCTTGCCAATAGACAAAGAATATGTAGGATTCCAGGGCAAGAAAACCATGCGGTGTTCAGACATCTTAGGAAAAACTTCTGTATCAGATTTTTAACGTTGCAAACAAGAAAAACTGGAAACTATTTGTCTGCTTTGGAGAAGTTCATTATTTAAAGGCATCAGTTTTCAAATGTAATGCATTTCAAATATAATCTGACAGGTGAGATGACAGTTTTATAAAGACTAAAACTACAAATGAGGTAAAGTTTAATTGTTACTATTTACATAATTACCATCTTATAATTATGCCTTATTTTAAGACGGTGAGGAAAGCGAAAGCTGCCGGGGAACCTGGGCTGGGAGAAGTCTTACTGTTGGCAGTACCTGGGGGACCTTGTGTACAGCTTCCCAAAAGAATTGGGATTAGGAGAAAGATAAAGGGAAGAACTGAAGTTCTAGTGGGCTGGAAAGTGTCTGCCAAAGGAAAGTGAGAGCCACCAGGAAACCTGATCCAGAAGTCTTTCTTCAAGACAGTGACTGAGGGTCCCTGCCTACCACAGCCATGGAAAATGTGGATTGGAGATGAGAGGATGAAAAAGAGAAACCACGCAGCTGACTGGGAGCGAGGATGGAGAGGGACCACTAAATGATGTGAGGGCTGCCAAAAGACCTAGCCAGGAGAAATGTTTCAACTTGCTTTGTGACCTTGTCATCAGCTCACCAAATATAAGGGTTAGGAAGAAAGTAAAGAGTGTTGTGCTACAGTGGGGAGCGGTGCTGAAAAGGTGCCTTCAAAACAAAGTGGGGGCTGCCAGGAGATCTGGGCTGGGATAAATCTTTCCTCTAGCCAAAGGCCAATGAGTCTTGTCTATAGCTCTACAAATAAAAGTGAAGAAAAAGAGTTAAGGATGACGAAGAAAGATTGAGAAAAAGAGCTGCATTAGGAGTGGGTCTGGAAATTGATCCTCAGTACAGAGCGGGGCCATCAAGAGACCTAGGCTGGGAGAAATGTTTCTTCTGGACAATGGCTGAGAGGCCTTGTCTATAGCTCCATTGGAAAATTGGGGTTAGGGTTGAGAAAAAGGGAAAGTGAAATCACAGTTGGAATTGGTTTGGAAAGGGGCTGGTGGAAGTTTGTCTTCCAGTCAAAGGAAAAGAGAACTTGCCTGCATCTCAGCAAGCACATCAGGGTTAGGATTAGGAGGGTATACATTATGAAAAATCAGCCAAGTTCTAGGGTATTATGCAAACTTGAGGAAAACTGTTTCTACTGAAAATCCTAATTAGTAACCTGTTTACAAGATAAAAAATGTTCACAGTTTGTATTTTGTAGACAGGAAGACACTGACGGAGAAAGCAAGCTACGGTCTTTTTCCAAAGATTTGGAATCTTTGGAATCTTTCCAAAGTCTTTCTTGGTCTTTGGAATCTTTCCGAAGATTCCAAAGGTATATTCTCTGCTCTTTTACGTATACTATATTTCTCATCTTTTCTACTTAATCTGGAACCCCCTACTACATGCCCCACATTTTCCTTCTACTCACCAGCTCGGAGGGGCCGTGGAACTCCTCCAACAAAAATAGTTTTTCTCGGATCCAAAGGCTGAGATCCATCCATCACAAAGTCACTGTCACTTAGGTTCCAAGGTCGAATTTGCACCTGTATTAAGGATTGCTTTTAGTAGAGGAATTTGACAATTCAATTGAAATTAAGAAAATAATGCCACATCTTTCTATAATCAAATATATAATTTTAACTTAACAAAAGCAGGAAATTGGTAGTATAAGCATCAAAACAATTTGAGAACATAGCTTATCTGTGTTTGAAAGAAGGTAGACAATTCATTTATCACCTCTAGAGGTCAGGCTTAAGTTAAATTTCATCCTAGCAAACTCCTGCTTCATTAATTCGCTGCCCCTATTTGCCATTATAATAAGAAATCTGTGAAAGGACTTTCAGAACATTTTACCATGTGTGCGCAGTTACACTTGCAGTTTGGGCTTTTGCCTTTCCCGAAATCACATACAGTGATCCACAAATTTTAAAGCACTGAGAGGAGCGGAGATAAAATTAATTTCTGTGCTTTGATACAAAAGGAGTTTTCATAATGGGTGAATGCTCAGTTCTGTTAAGTAGCAAGCAACACAGTTGCTAAGAAATCTTTAGATTACACAGAAAAAAAATCTGCTCAGAAGTTATTTGGACAAAGGTGTTCACATCCATTTATTGATCCTAGAAATCACATAAGCACACTCACTGTGCTGTAATATTAGGTTGTTCATTTATCTGTGCAAGATTTTTAAGAGTGTTTTTAAAAGGCAGCACATTTTTTATATAATCATATTTGTCTGTAGTTTTCACCTAATTTGTATGTATCCATAGCCACAAAAGAGACTAGCATTAAAGAATGTTAGAGATGTGAACAATAGAAACAGGCTACAGTATGTCTTCTATTTTGCTATAGCTGTCTGCATTACTTGCTTTTACCCTGCAGTTTATATAGGGCAAATGAGACCTAAATTAAAAATTGATTAGCTATTGCATGCAGAAAAAAAATAATTAGGAAGTCTAATAAACTACAGTGGATATCTGAAGCTACCTGGATGTTAACTGAGGGGGGGTTAAGTTTCTTCATTTCATTGCATAAGGCTTTCTTTTCTTTCAAATAAAATAGAGGAAAAAATTATAATCCGATTGTTTTACAGCTAACATTGGAAACAGATGCATACTCCTTTGAGATACAAGAAGTACCAAATATAAAAGTTAACTGAACATGGCATTTATCAGAAAGAAGCAAACGTTAAAGTCATGTTACGCTGATACAGAAAGTCTATTCCATATGTAACAGCAAGGACAGCAACAGGAAATGGACAAGTCAATCAACTGTAAGTATTTCTTTATTTATTTATTAACTGAAAAGAGTAACAGCAAATGGCTTAGCAACCAGCGTGTCACGGCATAAGCTACTTACTGGTTTATCCTTGATTGTGGGACTTGACACACACAGGTAAAGTTTTCCATCTTCTTCCAAGCAGGCATCTATCAGAGCTTGAACAGAGCTTTCTTCCTGGAACAGCAGAAAGGCATAACCTTGGAAAGGATAAAGGCACAGGAAAGAAAAACAACAAATTAATTTGTAAAGCATTTTTTAATAAAGAAAACAAACCCAAGAAGTGAATAAGATATACAAATTACAAATAACCATTAATGCTGTTAAGCTAACATACATCTCATAATTTTTTCTGTTTTCATAAATTAAAATCACCAAATACCCTCATACAGTATTGATTTTGGAATGGATACAAGAGTTTTTTGCTGCATGTGAGTGTGTTTATTTGATTAATTAATGATTTTGAGTAGTGAGAATATAGGCTGGTGAATAAGGGGTTCTTATTATCCAACAACTGTATCTGCGCTATTTATCAGTGGCATCTGCTGATGTGACTGTCATCTTACATCAGAGTCATTGAGTTTCTGGTTGCTATATACAATGAATCAATATTAGAAGAAAAGGTCAAAAAAGTGGACAGGTAAACAGATAAATAGACTTTTATGCTCACATACTTAACTATGAAAAAAAATGCTCGCCTAAAAACAATAAGCATGAGTGAAAAAGGATGGCATGGATTTTGTTTCATTAGGAGTCAAAGTCCCACTGTTGTTATTTATATTTAAATAAAGCAGTTCAAAAAGAAAGAAAGAAGAAAGTCTGAAAAAATTTGCTCCAAGTGATTCAGATTGTTAGGACTTTAAATTAGCCAGAAAAACTAAGTGTGTGTGGCATTGAGTGCTCTTCTGAATGCAGCTGGCAAGAAAGCTGTCTTCAGTTTTACTTCATGTTGTTAAATTTTAATGAAGATTAGACCCAAGCAGTCCATGCTTTTGCTGCCTCAGCAGTGACACAAATGCAGATGCTCCACACCAGGCAGAGTCACCAAGGACTGGCTGCTGGGCTTGGGTACAGCTGCTCATTAAGAGGACTTTTGATTGAGCGTGTGTTGCTCTTTTGCTCCACAATCAATACAAGTTCTTTTTCTCACTGAATGTGAATGTGTTGGCTTTGACCTTTACAATTTGGTACTTGTGTGTCTTATAGGCTACCTCTTTTCAGAAAATCTGCAGCAATTGGAGGCAGCTGGAGTTTAAGCAGGGACTGGTAGGCTTTCTCTGCCTAAGACTCTTGACACAAACGAAGCACCTACATGATGATACACCATATTTAAATTATGACAACCTTTGATACACCTTTACACAGTCTGTTTGCTATTAATATAGTTGTGACTTCTCATAATTTTGCACTGACTGTTGAGGGAATACTATTTGGCATGTCCTTTTTAGATAAATACTACACAACTCTGATCTATTAGAAAAAAAAAAAAAAAGATAGACACCAAAAAAGTGTTTTTCTCTGTAGAGTTATTATCTACCAAATTACTTCCCACCCTACTATCTCTAGTCCTGTGTGACTTCTCAACGAATATTAAATTCTGTGAAGAATGTTTTCAGAGGCAAAAAGAAGTTTGCGTTAACAGCATAGTTATAGCCCAGAACACATCTAGAAAGACTGACTTGCCCAAGAAAACAAAATAGTTTGATGATCATTCTTGCTAGCAAACAAGGAACATACATACCTAGAGTTGAAATAGATTAAAGATACCAGTCCCAATAAAAAGTGAAATACTTCTTGAGTAAAACCATCAGTTTCCTCTCTAGCAGACTCTTAAAACAGTCCCCTAAAGATATAAACACACTTCAACATTTTAGACTTTACAAAGCTAATTACATTAACTGAGTACAAAAATAATTATCTTGCAATCGCTATCACTTTTAGCTTCATTTTATTTTCCATCCACTTCCTCGCTCCATACCATCCCTCTAATTATATTCCATAATCAGTGCAGCAACTTGATACAAATTAAGTAACCTTTAGTTTAGCAGTTCTTCCAGGCTTATAAAATGCCCCAGTCAGAAAACTAGAGACTTGGAAAAGACTACGATGGCAACTACACGTCCAAAGTTTAGCCCAGTCCTTGCCTTGTATAAATGCCTTGTGAAACAAATTCACAGAAGATGCAGTACAGATCATTCCAGTGTTATGAAATCCAAATAAGAATGCATGTACATTCACACTTACTTTAAAAGAATGGTTTACTATATATTTAAACAGATTTAAACATTTGAGCTTTGTCTTCTGACCAGACTTTGAACTCTAAAAAATAGAATTTTGTCTATTTCAGACTTTTAAAACAGCAAAATACTGGAAATTTCTTTAGCATAAAGTCAAAATAAAAATTGAATATCCATATCAGAGGTCTGTATATTATCTGTTGATTTCTTCTGTAATTGGCCTAAAATCCATAATTCCAAAAATTCAGCCCACTTAGAAAATCAGATTTAGAAATCATATTCTAAGCGTCATGTGTTTTCAGTTTTATAACTCTGATGTTGGGTGGCAGAACTAAGACAACGAAGAGAAGGACTTTCTCTTCTCTTTACATACTGCACAGCAAGTCAGAACAGTCTTTGGGTAGCCACATGTATTTATTTCATATGCAAACTGGAAAGACTACTTGGACTGGAAAAACATTTAACTACCTTTGAAGCATATTTGCTTTCATTCTGTCTTTTTAAAGTTCAGACAGTGTCTTTTCTGATGTTTTAGAGGCTCCTAGATTATCATGCCCCTAAGCTACCTTACAAATATATTTCTACATATAGATATATATATATATGCACGTCATATTATTATGTAAAAAATAAGATGGAGTTAAACTGGCAAAGAAAATTAATGTTCTAGTCCTTGGGTTTATTTTTAAGATGGTTGAGATGGCTACCTCAAAAAAATTGATCTAAATAGACTTATTCCTCTTTTACTTTTTTCTGGATTTAAAAAAATAGGTTTGAATTTAATTATGGTTGTATTTATTAGAACTTTTAGAATAAATTTGTTTTAAAAGCCTACTACAAAAGAACATTTAGAAACAGTGTGAACCAAATTTCTAAATCAGTTAATGTGATGACAAAGGGTCATTGCTCAAAGTCACCCTTAGTAATCTTATTAGAAGATGCTTTGAACATGAATAAACCACATTTTTAAATCCAAAGATGAAACAACTATTAAAAATTAAACTCCTTTTTGAAAAATAAAAATCCGAGGTGTTAAAAAAAATGCAGACTTTCTTGTAAATGTTGCAGTGACATGACTGGATTTTCAAAAAATATCAAAGGCTTTAAATACTTAAGAAACCTCAAAATAGAAGGGGCTGTAATCTCACTTAGCTACTGCAGAAGAGTGAAATTATGTATTAGTCAGGGCTGCAAAGATGAATTTCTTCTAGTCAGTCTAATTTTAAATGGCAGTGTACGACCCTGTCAGCTGATTCTTTTCTCTAAAAAAGAGAAGGTGTATATTAAATGTGAACACTTTAGCATTGTACAGCGAGACTTATGTTCATTTTTACATGCTTTTCATGAGTACCAGACTGTCTGAATAGTCTGATATGTAAAAAATTCACCATATGCCACAGTAAAGACAGTTTTTTGGGGGAGGTTTTGTTTGGTTTTAATTAAGGGTATGTACTCCATATTCTCAGTTCCACTGAAAAATAATTGGATCCTGAATCTAAATAGCAATTAAGTGAAGTAATTAAGTGAAGTGTACACAGTTGAATGGAAGACAGGACGCATATCAGATCATATGGAAGAGTTGAATGAAAACCGAGACTCTGTATCAGTAGCTTCTGTAAAATAAATTGCATGTGTTCATAATTCCAGTTTTACCATTAAATAGCCCACAGCACTGAGATTACCTAAAGAATGGAAACTAACATTTAACCCATACTACTAACGAGCTTATCACATCACAAATAACCAAGAAATTAGAAACCTCTGATATTGTAATAAGTATTATGGAGAGCTTTTCCCCACATCTTCAATTTAAATGGAGAAAAAAAAAAAAACCAACCAAACAACCCACCCACAGAATATCTGCTTGCATGGGAGAGGTGCCCCAATGTTTCCTCTGCACTTCAGTGCTGAACAGAAAGGACGTTCCAATACTGCTGTAGTGAATATATACAGCTAAAGATCTGTAAGGTCTTTTCAATTCCAAAACATCTCAAGAAGCAGAAGGGATTTGATAGTCATCACTACTTCAAGACTGCCACCGCTTATGGGGAAAAAAAGCCAGTATACATATACCATCTCAGTTTGTCCTGCAGTCAAAACACTCCTACCCACCTGTATTGAAAAAGAAAACACTGACATGGCTTTTTTGTTTGTTTGTTTTTTAACTAAAAGAATATTCTACAAGCATACTAAAGCCTCTCTGTGTGTCTGGCATTTTACTTCAACACTAGCGTAAAACATCGCAACAGCAAATTTATAGGGTTGTCTCCTCTTTTAAAGGTCACAGCCATTTTAAAACTTCAGACTGCAGCATGAGCTATAGTAGCTATAAATCAGACTTAAAGGGTATAAAAACATAAAAGAAAGGCTATAACAAACCATTTGGTTTCTTGTAGTTATAAGAGTAGTGTCATGAATTAATCATATGACAAAGACTAAAATTTTGATGAGGCAAGAGCTATTTTTGTGAAGTTTACTGGGTCAGCAGCACGAAAAAGCATGCATTTACATTCATAAATATCAAAAAAACAACTATATTAAGAACTGAATGTTTTAATTTTGGTTTTCAAGGATAATATGAAATGGTGACTATTCTGGCAGAGCAGCTCATTATCATCTGGAGGGGGTCAGGTCTGCTGCTGCTTTTACTCTGAACAGATGGTTGAAAAGATATCAATTTCCAAGCTTAAACAAAACCTGTTACTCTCCTTTGCAAGTAAGCCAACTTTCAATTCCAGTCCAAGCAATATTAACATAGAAAAATTCCAGATAAATATAAATCATCTACTTGATTTCAGCTTCTCTGTCATTTATATTATTTATAGCATCAGGAGGAGGTAAAATAAATCGAATACAAAGATTTTCAAGGGAAGAAAGCAAAGGTCCAACAATCCTGGTTACTTTTTAGCCAAAGTCAGTTATCTTTAATTAATAAAATTTGATATTGAGGTATACAATACATGGGCTTTTATTTTAAACTATATGTTTTTATTAAAATTTTATTTGAAAGAGAAAGGAAACAGCACTTTCTAGAGCTGTAATACAACAAAACTTGGGACTGTTGTCAAGAGCTTCATCCAAAGTAAAGAACTTCAGTCAAAAAGAGAAGATGCCCAATGTCATTTACATACACCAAGCCGCAACAAATTTCTGATTTTGTATGATTCTTAAGCAGACAGATAATCTGTGCTTCACAGAGAGTGAACTGTGCCTAGAGAGGAACTGAAGCTATAAGACATTTCTTAAGACAGAATGCAGAGTGTCAGTACTAGGTTTTGACTTTTCTGCTTTTAATCAAGTAGTCAATTTCACGGATTTGACAGAGTTGGAAGAGACCTCTAGATTATCATCTAGTCCAACTCCCCTGCTAAGCAGGATTGCCCAGAGCACATTACTCAGGACTACATCAAGGCAGGTCTTGTCATTTGTCATGCTGCTGTGGTGAGTTGCTCGTTAATAACTGGTTTGAATGTTCACTCACATGCAGATTGTTTTCAGGTTCTGGTTGTTCAAGTTTCTTGTCTTCGTTGATTGTACAGAAAACATGCAGCTTGAAAAACCTTGCTTAATGACAGAAGGTTTTTCCAAAACTTGATTACTCAGTTGCAGAACAAATTTCTCTCCCTCTCAAAAAAAAAAAAGTTTCTGGCTAGTGAGACTATGCGTTTTCCTGAGAGACCAGAATGGTACATTTTACCAAAAAAATCTGACTTATCAAATCCTCTCAAAAATTATGGTTTTCACTTGATTAAATTAAAACTGCACAGCCTCCATTGGTACACAACACACTGCAGATTGTACCGAGATAGTATAACGAGCAGTCACGTAGATCATAGGTCCCAAAACATGGTATAAAGTGAATAAAAACTGCCAACCACAGCACTGAGACACCCGAGACACAGACAAGTTCTCAGCTCCTTCTGGCTTTTGAAATCAGAGAGAGGCACCTACACTGCCTTGGGCAGAGGCATCCACAGCATCTTTCATTCCAGCACCTCAGGCATTCCCATTGCCAGTCCCAACCTCTGATCTGAGAGAATACAATGATAATTTGAGATAGTACCTTTGATAAATTGCTGACATATATTCAGATGATATTGCACTAATTTTATATTACTGTATATTATCTTAGGGGTAAAATTGCGTGCATCACTGCAGTGAATACAGGAATGGAAAACAGAATATTATAAATATAATGCTTGTAGGAATTTATCAAGAGAGCATGAGCTTGTAATGCATGAAATTATTACAACTGATCGGGAGTTGGGAGTAGGGAATAACGTACTTTTCAGATGGTCCTCAGAAACAGTGAATATGCTGCAGTGCTAGTACAGAATCTCTCTCTTCACCAGCACCTCTCATCGTCCCCTTGAACTTATTTCAATGATTTGAAAGAAGAATTTGGTGCTTCGGAAATTGTTAGTAAAACAAGACGTAGAACTAAATATTACCAATTCCTTGATATCACTATTCAAACGACTGCTTTTATCCTGGAGTCCATAATACTTAAAGATCAATTAATATATTTTATTTACAAAACAAAAGAAAAAGCAACTATTAATGAAAATAGTATTTAAATGGGGGGTGGTGTGGAGGGTGGAATTGCTATTTAAACAAAACCTACTAAACTGGGCATTTGATTGAAAGCTTGTGATGATGAGCAGTGATTAGTAGATGCATGAACCAGACTCCAATCAGCTGCTCTTTAGATTTTGGAAGTAGCAATCTCCTGAGACAAGCCTTAAATATCAACTGTGAATTCATGTACTCTAATAAAATAGTTCATATAAAGTATTAGAAGTTGTATTGCAATTTTCACCCTTCCAGGCAGAGAGTGAGAGAAAACAGCCACCCTGTTTAGCACATGACCACCAGAAGAGTGTCTGAATGATTTCTAGCAAGACTGTTCTGGAAAGAGAATATTATGCAACTCCAACACGCGACCTGTAGTTTTTCCTAAAGGGTCAGGAGGCTTATGAAAAATACCTGTCAGTAGGTGCAGATGCGATGCTGGAAGCATCTCTCCTCAGGTAACACACTACCCAGCCCATCAGTCAAAGCAAAACTCACAGTCCAACAGAGGAAATCTAGAATTTCATGCAGTTTTGAATCCAGCAAAACAACCTTCCATGTTGACTTCAGCATTGTAAGAAAGGTATTTTGCCTCTACCAAAACCTTCTGAACAGCCTCTGAACAATTACGACCACAAAACTCTGCTAGTAATTTATGACTAATGCTGTAAAATGAAGTTACATGGTTAATTGCAGTCAACCCCCCGATTATATAAACCACTTTCCAACAGGTTCAGCTACAAAAGAGGCTGCTTGACAGAGGCACATCCAGGCTAAAACTGAAAACATCACACAGGATTGTCTTTACAACTTTTTTCCTGGAAACTCTGGCGACTAGCACATTAGTGAGGAAGAGTATAAAAACAAGTTGTTTCTCTAGCCAACCAGAACTGCAGCCACGAGAAACTGTCGACTTGTATTCATCTTCAGATACCAAATACTAAAAACTTCATTTTCATCTAAGTCTGACAGTAAAATTTATTAGCAACATGCACTGGAAGAGCTACTACAGGGCTATCACAGCCCTTGAACTCTCACTTCTGAGGCAACAGAATTTTTCCTGCTGAAGTAATCTGCCTGAGCAATAAAGAGTGATGGAAAGCCCCTGAATTTATTTCCTCTATGACATATTAGCTCCAAATCCATATTACGTCTTCAAAAGCCAGAAAACTTAGTCCTTTATTTGCCTGTTGTACACATACAACATATTACAGTCATATTACAAAGTCATCATATTATGCAATGGAATTTGACCGTTGATCCTAAAAATGTTATTCATCACAACAAAAGAACTACCAAAATGCCAGGACACTGGTGGATAATGAAGAATCTATCGAGGATCTACTCTAGCCTATCAGAGAGATGTTAAAAACTTTGAAATCTTCAGAGGAAGAAAAGTAGTGTTTCAAGATAAATTCTCATAGAATAATAATTGAAAGCCACTATCGGGAATTGCAGCCCAACATCTGCTCCTCCCAACCCCACCCCTGCACCTCAAAAAGTGTCCTGAAAAGGAGCTGATCCAGTAATTGTGGGCATTACATCAAATTTGTCATGCCTTGATTGGTAAAAAGCTTTCTGACACCACGTAAGGGGAATAAAGATGAGAGGGAAGTAGACAGGAAGGGAGAAACTGGGTTTTGAAAAATAAGATTTTTCTCTCATAAAAGCATTTGGCTTACATTAATGAAGAAGACAGAAGCTGCTGCGGTTGGACTTCCTCTGCTTTATGACTATGTACTACAACCCATAATGCCAAATTTCATTCTTGAATTCTACGTCATCCATCCTTTTCTAAAGTTGCACAGTCCTGCCTCTCAAAAAAAGTTTTCAGTAGTAACCTAATTACATTAGGAATATTTGGCTACAATCTTTACATTCTTCTCATAATAAATAGCCTTTATTTGCTTATTTACATAAACAATTATTAAGACTGATAGATAGAAACCATTACTACTAAATCCTGTGGAGACTATGTATGCTGAGCCCCTTCTGAAGAGACTTGGTCATTCCTTAGTTGCTGACTGAAGAAGAGTGAACAAATGCTTGCTAAAAAATCGTGGTTTCTTCAGGGATAGAAAAAAAAAAAATTAGAAAAAATGAATAGCAATCTAGCAATTCCAAAAGAAAATATAATTTGTTAAAAACAATATGAAAGCTGGGAGAGAATAGTCCTGTACACTGCTTCAGAATCAGACGATGTGTGCCTAGACATGATTGCTTAAACAGATATTTTGCCTCATCAGATTCTTGTTTACCCCTAGAAAAAGAAATTGCAAATGGCATAGTTTTAGGGACACAGATTCTTTTACATAAAGCAAGCTCCTTGAATGCTCTTTGATATCTGGTGCAGCAGTCTTAAAGACGGACATTTTTAAATCACCACTATCAGTACAACATTGTCATGGTTTAGGCATCAGGACAGGCACGAAGAATCCTCAATAATACAACAATAAGGACAAGACAGGAAACAGTGTGAAGAGCTTTACAAAAGGAGGATGAAACAAAAGTCATCAGAAACCTAAAAATTGTATACAAAACCAACCTTAAGTTACACAGCTACAGGAGAGCAGATTAGTATGTACTGCAATTTGCTACCACACATTTTGTGAATTGCATTGATTTGGGATTATGCTGTGGAAATTATATACGTGGCCTCAGATGTTAATGGGTAAAAGACCGATATTGTGCATGTGTGTTGGGACAAATATAAACAAAGCTTAAAGAAGATCTTGCATCTCTATTTGCCATACAATGTATTTCTGGATAAGAAAGGTCAGTTTCCATTTCAGCAAATATTATGATCTCTGACTTTAGTTTTTAAAATAAAACTTTTTATGCTGGACTTTGGGGGTATGGCATTAGATCAGGTAAGCCAAAGCAATTAAGTTTCAGTACAATAGATTGTTGTATTTGGACAAACCAGATACCCTCTTATGAATATGGCTGATGAAATAAAAATTAGGACTCCATGGAGGACTCCTTGCAACCATTCATTCTTGCTCCTCTGGCAGGAGTTACCATTGCCATGGCAGTGGCCATGGAATTAACCATACAAATGGTCCTCATCCATGAAATCAAGAGCATCAGAAGACTACAAACAACAGTTTTCCCATCTAACGTTACCACCATGGCACATAAGGCTCATATAGTCTGTCCCACCAGTTCATTTAATTTACAGTATGAGAATCTCTTCATAATGTTACTTTGTGCAAATTTGCATACACTATTTTCTTATTCATGAGATCTTGTTCACCCTTAGTGTCCCTTGTGGAGCAGTAGGGACAAGTCTGCTTCTTTTTATCAAATAACAGAATAACCAACTGAAGAACAGAGAAACCACAAGAGGATCAGACTGTTACGCCGCACATCTAAAACAACTGTAAAGCCAAAGCATTCCTTCCCTTCCAAACCCACCCTATGTCGAAGCTCTGCCATGCTTCAGTGTCTCCCTCTAAATCTCATCTTTATCCAAATATCAGTCATCCTAAATGGAAAGGAACAGAGGAAGATTTTTGCCTAATTTTTGTCATTTTAAAATACATTGTGAGGCTTTTAGTGATTGCTAAAAAAATCATAGTTATCATGAAGAAAAAAAAAAATCAGTAAAGACTTTTTTAAAAGTTGTTTTAAAGCTAGCAGTATATTAAAAAAACTAAAAGAATGTTTTTGAAACAGTTGGGACCATCTGTTTAATAAAAAAAAAAGAAAAAAGGCAAAAAAAGGACTGCAGCTCACATAAGCATTGCTTAACTCAGCAGACCAGCAAATAAATAAAAAAAGCCCATCAATTTGCATTTCAATGAAAAATGAATTATCTGGATTTTGCCAGAGGGAAATGTGTCATGGTAATGCGTAACTACATTTGATAACATTCTTTAGCGAGTATTTCATTATTTTGCAACATCTCATAGGTACTCAAAAAATACTTAGCCACAAACCACATTTAATTCCCAATACTCTGTGGTGAAAGCCAAGTAAACACATTACAGACTGGACATCTGCTTACCCAAGACCGACACGTGGCATTTATACTTTTGCCAGTTCCGTTACTAACATATCCAAACAGATGCCAAAGGAAGTACTTTTCAGGCAATGGAAATGAATTGACCTTATTCAGAAGGAAAGCATTAAAATCACCTAATGGATGGCACTAACATAAAAGTACGGTGCTAAGCTTTACAATGCATAAGAGGGGTAAAAGAAATATTAAGGCAATAATACAGATGCTCAGAACTAGAAATAGGAACCTCTTATACACATTGTCAGCTGTTAGCTTCTCTTGCCCAAGTACATAATAAACACTTTCAGTGACAAAACTGCTGGGTGCCACCAGTCCCTCTTCTCTCAGCAACATAAATATTGCAATCACTGGCAATGAATGCATCCTGTAAGGGCTGTGTGATCTATCAGATAGTTTTAGGTTTTAGTTTTGTTACCATAATAAACAAAACTCAACCATTGACCAAGACAGATGGCTTTCCCAAACAGATGCTCACAGCGTATTCTGTAACGTCAGGCAAGACTTAGTAAGGGTAACAAGAACCTAGAATATTTGGTAAAACAGGAAACCTGGATGGTATAGATGTGCTTGAGGAGTATGGTACAGACATATCCATGCTGATCACAATCATAATGTTTGCACTTGCATAATCTCCATGCTGAAGATTGCAGTTCAGCGTATTTCACATACAACCAGTTTACGCCCATCGGGCCCAGCACTAACCTTAAGGCGATGGGCCTAAGCACACCTGTGGTGATACCATCCTGCTCAGAACCCCAAATCCAGGAAAACCTTTGCTCAAACTTAACACTGCAGGAATGTTTCTGGATCTGGTTAGTCCTGAAAACAGCTTACATGCCACTGCACCTAAGCTAGTTAACCACACCAACTAATAAATCAGCTAATAAGGCCTGCTAGAACTAACTACACATCTATGGCCTGACTTGCCCACCAAACTAATCAGATAAAGCCCTCGGAGGGGGTGTGTGGTGGTGGTGGAGGGCACCAGACTGTAAGCAACATTTTATTTTAATCTTTCAGATTTTATGCTTCATCAGATTAGCCATGGCTAATACTTCCTGCAGCCTTTTGTTCCTAGCCCCAAGAATATCAACAAAGTACTGCTAATACAGCGCGACTATAGGGAATTCATATATTGTACCAGCATAGTAAACATTCCACAAATTCAGTAAGTTATACCAATAAGTACATACTCGAAGTCTGTATTAATACACTCAGGATTATGTACATGAACATGCCTGGATGTAGCTATGAAGACAGAAAACCAAGATGTAAAACTACTGCAGTGTAAAACTCAGCCGACTCTGCTGGCCCACAGCATCAGCTACTGGTGTTTTCTGCTCCAAACCAATAACAACGCTTATCAAGCAAACAAACAAAAAAAAACCACTGAACTTTGCTGTAAGTCCAGACGCTGCCCACAGGTCTGACCCTACAGACTTGAAGGAGTAATGAAAAAGGGTCTGGAAGTTATGGTGTATTTTCAGGAAGAGCAGGGTTCAATTTTACTGTCACATTCAGGTAGGTGGGAGAAGCCTTGGAGATCAGGCTTCATTAATGTGTAAAAAAAAAAAACAACAGCCTCCACATTATCCCCACTGCATTCCAACCATAATCCATTTTTCTTGTTTTCCTTTGAGATTGCTAGCATACAAAAGCCAAATCATTCTCTCCTCTATAATTTAATTTCTCTTTTTTTTTTTTTTTGACATATTTTCCATTTGAAAGAATCATATTCAAAATGTCAGAAAATTTACAGACAAGCAGTGCAAGATGGAAGAGAAGGTATCTAGAAACAGGAAGGAAGAAAACATTTGAATTCATGAGTATTTGACAGCTAAACAAGTCATGTCACTGAATTTTGTATCAAGCATAAATTCAAATATCTCTTTTCATTTCACTGTACTTTTTAAAGAAATGGCTGATAATGCGACAAAACAGCTTAAAATAAAAAAGAAAAAAAACCCAAAAATTACTTAATTTTAGTTCTGAAGGAACTTCTGATGAAAAATCAGCCTTTGAGACATTGTATTGTGGTACTTCTGTCAATGATTCCATAAAAACTTTGAAAAAGAAATACCGTTTATAAATAAAATAGTCCAAAAAGCTGGGAAAAAAAAGCTACAACACACATTCAGACTTTACCCTTTGATTCCTGGCAATAACATTCTGTCTTCTCTGCAGAGGTTGCCTTTGTGGGATCACAGAAAGCCAAGAACATCTGACCTATGGAGCTTAACACAACTGCAAGAGAATCCCAATGACAGGAATGCGAGACATATGATGCTGCAGCCCTGATTGATAACTAAGTAGTCAGTTAAAAATAAATGTGGAACAGTTGGGATTGACTGTTGTTTAGCACTTTCAGACAGACATTCAGGGCAACTGGCAGGGACTTTGAAAACCGTTTCCTATATTAGAATCATGACAAAAATAGAAGTGAAGCTGCATTCCCTTGTCTTCCGCTAAAATAGATCTTGCTTAAAAACATTTTTACAAGTTTGGCGAGGCATAATTAGTCCACTGTCAGATACAGAACAAAATCATAATTGGAAGTCCCTTGCTGATCTACCATGAAAAGTTACTTATTGAATTAATGAGGAAAAAAAAATAAGAAAAAAGAATAAAAACATGGATAGTACTAGGCGGTATTAGGATCAAGGAGAAGCTGGTTTTACTACATTTTTAAAAAACTTGTTAAGTGAAGGTACAATCTGAACTCATTAACCAGAAAGACCCTTAAGACCTTTAAAAATAAAAAAAAGAAAACTATATATTTTACCAACTGTCCATAGGATGTACAGGTTTTTTTGAGGTTTGGGGTGTTTTGTTGCTGGTTTGGGGTTTTTTTGTCTTTTTTTTTTTTTTTCTTAATTCAAGAACAGATGTTGCAAAATAACTACTGACAGCAAAGCTGAGTTGTGAGACTGGAACAGGAAAGAGGGAGCACATATGGGGTTTTGTTCTAAGTGCCCCAAATAACTGTTTATGGGGCAAGCATTTGTCACAGAGTTATCTTGCCTCCAGCATTTAAGCTTTCAGATAAACTAAGTTGGGTTTTATCTTTGTGGTTTTTACAGTCAAAATATATCTATCAAAATATTGTAGGATTAGCTTGTTCACTGACTGAACAGCCCATTGTTCTGCCAAAATTATCAGTGTCCTTAATGAGCAATTAAGAGCTTTCAGGGTCAGTGAGGACAGAAAATCTTAACGCATAGATAAGAAATTCTGCGTATAATTTCATGCTACTGTCTCAGATCATGAGTGAACTCCCAAACTATATGCAAGAGGCACAGGTGACTGAGAATAGAAGGTGCATAGTATAACACACCATCCATCACAGGAGAGACCAGGATACAGTAAGAGCAATTTGATTTAGCCAAGGAACTCTCCCAAACAGGTTTCCCATAAACTATTCTTTCTCACCCCAAACAGCTCTGCAGAGTGTTTCACTGACAGACAGGAAACTGCTCCACCTGCCTGCACTCTAAACCACCTAGACCAAGAGCAGTGCCAGCCTGGAAATGCCCTGAGTTTGGGGCGTGATCCCAGGCTGCCATCTCTTCACAGAGCTCACACTTGTACAAAAAAATACTGTGCACCCCATCCACTGCCCACTTCCAGCTGCTATTCCTGTCGTTTCTTACAGTCTGCAAACTGCACCGGAATCCACACTAGTGAATTTCGGCAACTTGCCTTCTAAAGGAAGCCTAGTATAAATTAAGGCATAATTCAAGGACTCCAAGCTTGCTGAAAACGTACACACACAGGACCACGTTTCGGTCACTGAATTGTGTTTTTTCTGTCATGACAACTGCTGAAAATATGTTTGTTCAAAGAGAGAAAATGCATCACAAAGAGTCAAATCTTTTCTTTGTAATGGATTGCCACATTGCAGATGTATTTTCCTTTTACCAGAACAGCCTGCATAAATGTATTTTAAACTAATTACCTTTAGGTGGAAAATATGACTTGCTTTCAGCTTTGTGAGGCCAGTCCACCACAAGAGGTCCAAACCTACGAAAGCTGGCAGTGATCTCATCTACAAAAAACAAATGAGGCACCTTAGAATCTGAAGACTGACAGTGGCAAGGTAAAAATTCTTACTTTTAAAACAACCCCAAAACGAGACTATTTTCTACACCTATTAAGAACAGTGAAAACTACGACAATGTATGTAGAGGATGCCTAAATATTCTTTCACCTCTATGTTACACATGGTTACTTGAAAAAGTAATTTTACATTCCACTAATTCAAGTTTGCAGCAGGATTAAACGCAAACTATCAGAAGCGAATCTGATTCGCTGATTTATAGAAGACTATAAATCTATCAGAAGCGAATATGCTTCAGCTTTGGTCTATTTCTAATTATAGTCAAAATGCTTTGGCTAATTATGGCCACAGATGCAGCCCCATGGACTGACGGAGGAGCTACGTGTCAGCATGGCCACTCCTTGTACCACGGTCCGGAGAGCGGCCTGCGTCAGTTCAGGCATCTGTGGGCTTTTCACCTTCCTCATCCCCCTAGAAATCTGCCTCCAGTTATGAAGTTATTTCTTTGCTTTTTAAGCATTAATTTAGAAGCACTATGGAACACACATCCCAAACTATCCTATTGGACAACTTGGTTTTCCATGAAAACACTTCAGAAAAAACGTATTTTTTTAAAAAAGGCATTTATTTATGTTCTTTAAAGGAAGAATTAGTTTAAGAATTTAAGAATTTAAGAATTGTGTCTATTGTGTCTATACTAGCTAGATCAGAGCAACAATCCATCAGGAGAGAAGTTTGAAGACAAAGGCAGTAGTTTTCCACCTTTTTGGATTGCTGTTTGAGATGTGTCCCACTTATCTGACCCCATGAGCTGCATGTCAGATTTTTCAAGCAACTAGAGCCACAAAACAGATGCTGCCTAACTCAGGGGCTGAAGGAAAAAGGTATTACTGGAGTAGATCCCTCTGGGAGAGGGTGACAGCTCCCGAGTGGTCATGACACCTCCTGGCAGAATGGGCTGGGCGTGTATTTTGATTCTGAGTGGCGCAGTGTCATTCACCTAAGCGGTACCTGTCGGCTGCTGCTTCTCACGGCTGGGGATGCAGGTTACCCAGCCCTCCCTGTACCAACAGTCCTGCAACTCATCACGTGACACGGGAACTGCATTTCAGCCATTTGTAAACCATGGATTGGCAACTCATACTATTTGTTTATTAAAATTGCACGTGGTTTAGGCTTTGATTTAGTAGATAGGATTCGGAAATCCCTCTCTTTTCATTATAAGGCACCCTCAAATTCCCTGCGTATGCCAATTGAAAGTAGAGAGCGATGGATTCCATCTAGAATATGGAAAATACACCAAAACCTGTCACAATTTTGGTTTGGGAGTCAGGGTGTGTGGAGGCACACGCAAGTAGAGCAGATATTGATTGGGACTGAGAAAAAACCTGACCATTCGTATTCGGTTGGTTTTTATTTTGTAACCATATTAATTGCCCTATGTTTGCCAACTGCATATACACTGGATATAAGAGCTGACTGATTAGAGCCTGATTTATTTTGGTAAGGACTGTATTAATAAAGTCCTTAAAGCTAACCACATATTTTAAAAAGAACAGGGAAGACTACAGAGGAGTGATGGCACCCACTAGGATCCTTTTTTCAGCTTTACCTATGTGGGAACACATGCTGATAGTGCAGATCAGAAGACCTGCTATTTGTGTCTCTATCTCTTCTGGTTTACAGCACAAAAGATTGTCACGTCAATTCTCAGGTGTTGCGGGAAGTGGTGGTGTTTGTTTTAAATGATGCCACAGGCACTACAAGTGACATACCTGGGAAAATACACTTGTTTTTATGAAAATCTGCCCTTTTAAAAGTAATTATATGAAAGCTAATTCCCACATCTCACCAATGTAACTTATTCACAGTACCTTCATCAATGTCAGGAGGAAGACCTCCAACAAACACCTTTCTAGAATAGCGTTCCACTCTTTCACCATTCTGACAGCGTGTTGGAGAGCTGAGACCCGATGATAAAGACTGATCACCATGACTGTCGTCTAGGAAGCCATCTTCAAAAGGAAAGAGTGAAGACCGACCTGTAACAGATTTTGTAGTATCTACAGTTAACACTATTTCCTGGAGAATTAAGTATTTCAGTAAAAGACGTTATATTTTCCTTTTACAGTTTTGCTTCAACAGAATTTGTACTAAAGAGCCCAGCTAAGTGGTCCAATTATCCAAAGGATGCTCATTAGCATCGCTTCTGTTTTTCCAAGACTATATTATGTTATCCTTACAAGAAAATAAACCTAATTTAGCTTTAAAACAAACTGTTGCAAATGGCTAGCAATGAAAACCAACAAGTTATCTGATAAAACAGTGTGTCTCAGCTATAGAAAGAACCTTTGTAAGATTTGCATTTCAAACCGAGTCTTATAGATTTAACTAAATCTTCCATAACAGAGCTTGAAGGAATGATGTTAAAGAGCAGGTCCCTCCAGCCATCGCACTGCAGAGTGCTTTACAGGCTCCTAACCAAAGGGCAGCTCTTCCTCCTCCTGTGAACAGAGGCCCAGTCTGATTAGGGAGGCCAACAGCAAAATCAACAGAGGAGAGCCTTGTATTGTAGATATTAAACACGCAGGTGAAGAAAGAAGCTTAGCTAACAAGAAAAAAAAGTATCTTTAAAATCTTATTAAATAAACCACAAAAAACTTGCACTTGTAGAAAAATGTTGCTAGCTAGGATACCCTGTCAAGCTGTTACTCAGTGTTGAAACACCCTTTAAGTAATGAATTAACAAAAAGTAACATAAATGGCTGCTACTTAGTTTGTTAATGAAAAGTAAATAATTTATTTGTGATAATCCGATGCAATTAGCTTGTTGCTATTACTACCAAAGTAACACAGGTTACCTTAAGAACAGTTTTATTAACCCAGAAGATAAAGCAATATTCAAGGTCTGTATGTAAGCAACATTGCAGAACATGCCGCCTTTAGAATTTAATAATTCCCTACACCTGAGTTAAAAAACAAATCCTGGAATGTAGACAGATGTACAAATGGGAACCCCCATCTGATGGTCTAAATGGTCCCTCATGTCATGGTGGATTGCTCACAGGGATGGAATTGTACTTAATTGATACAAATATTTTATAGGGGGTGCAATGATAGATAAAAATAGCAGGGTGCATAATAAAATTCAAAGGTAATGGATCACATAAAACTGACTTCCAGCAAGAGCTAGGGAAGAACTGATACCATACTGGTATTGACAGCACAGGGAAGTACAGGAAATAAACACAGGGGCAAGGAGAAAAATCAAGACATGCAGAGGGACACTAGCGAGAAAAACATCTCCACTGAAAATACCAGTAAAGGAGTCTCCAGCAGGAAAAGACAGATTAGAAAAAGAAGCAGCTATCCTACATACGGAAAACAAGCAAACAAACAACAACCAACAAAGATGGTCTGACTGAGACAAAACACCAGCCTGATTTTTTATAAACACCAGGCACTAGAAAAATCTTAAATTAGAAAGAATATACTGAATGCACAACATTGAGAGAGATCACAGATACAAAAATCCACTGAAGCTAAAATCCTACTGTGCTTTTAAGCACCAACATAAAAAACAGGGTAAATGCCATAATCAGAGAGGGATTTAGAGACGCTACTCTTCAAAGTCTGGTATAACTGGTTGTCAGATATAGCGGGTTTAGAGCATAAAACAGGAAAGACTATTGATGAATATTCCGTTAATGGCAAACAGGTCATGCACATGCATTTCAGCATAAAAAAACCCCACATTATAACAGGGAGTCTAAAATTGTGTAAAAATATCAAATCACAAAACCCATTGAGAAGTAGGAAATTTGAAAATATGCATAAGACATTGACATTAGTAAGAAGCTAAATAATCTTTTAATTCCCACCTCCCCCCAACCTACCTTCTTGTAAAAAAATAGAACAAACAGCAAACATGAGCCACTAGTGAAAGCTGACACATCAAATTAATAGATACTAGAACAAGGCGTTCAACTAAAATAAGGTCTATAGAGGAGGGTGAATAAGTGCTGAGTTTTGGAGGAAATAAAAAAAATGCACAGCAGCTGAAAAAGCAAGATATCACCTTTTGTGGCAGATGCTTGACAGTCTGCAAGCATTGTACTCATCTTAAGTAAATGCAAAAGAGGACCTAAAACTTTATATTTAAGTATAGAGTTAAATGTATGAAGTATTTATTTAAAATAAAGGACAGCATATAGATAAGGAAGTAGGGAAAGATTGTTCCCTGTCTCTTCCAGCAAGGGGAAAACAAGGTGCATTGAATGCAACCTGTACATGGCAAGGCTGAAAGCGAGTCAAACTGTGGAACCCCCTATCACAGACTTCTTAGGATGCTGAAAAGTTTATGTAGGTTCAGAAAAGGGAATGAAGAAGAACAGGAGAAAAACCCATTCTGAACCAACAAATACTGAGATATCACCTCAGGAAACCCCCAGAGGCAAATCTCTGGGAGAGTATTATGGGAAAGCATCACTAAATGCTCTATTTTTGTACCCCTGCGCCCCTCCTCTAGCATTTCTGAGGTGAAGGTGTAGCAAAATAGGTTTTGGGCTGATTTCCCATAGCTGTGATTACATCTGTACCTGAAAAACTGGTTGTAAAAGTTAAAAACAAGGCATCTAAAAGGGCATGACTCAACAGCTCTAAGCATGACACCTACAAAGAAACACTTGCCTCTTTACTCAAAGAAAAGAGAGGATCAAATAGAGAACCGATAGGTTATGGCAAGCCCCTAGAAATTTCTGACAAAACCTCTTCTCACTGAAGATGTTTAAGTCACAGTGACAGAATCAAACACTAATTAAAATGCCCAAGTACAATAAACATTAAATGAGTCCCTGCACGGACTCGCCTCTGGGTACTCTGCATGTTACCCACAATGCAAATGGTAAAAACAATAATAAGAGGGATACATGAGAACATTTGATAAACACCGTGTTATTTTTTAACAGACTATTGTAGAATTTCAAGTTTCTTTAGGTTAAGAAAGCTCAAAACAACATTATAAAATTCAAGGTAATGAAAAAACGCGAGTATCACAAACTTTAATATTATATTAATAAGACAAGTCACAAAATTCCCAACACTAATGACAAGACACATGTACAGAGGTCTACTTGTTACTACAGGAAACAGTTACTGAGTGAAACATGCTTGGTAGTCAGTGAGCTTGCTATTATCCATGTTCACTAATCACTCAGAATAAATTTATATGCAGCACTGTAGATTTGTAAAATGTTTTTATCTTTTAAGGGTTGTCTATGATGAAATAAAGTTAAAATGTGCTCAAATTACTTTTAAAAATATCGTTATTATCAATATTAACTGGTAAGGACAGTTATCAGTATCGGTGTTCACAATGTTCTACCTAGGGTAATCCAATGTAATACTCAATGAAAGATGTTTCATCTAAGGAAAAACTATTTTTGAAATGTGCAGTGCACTAGTTAAACACTGCAGTTCTACCAAAAAACATCCAAACCTGAAAACAATCTTTTTTTTGGAACACTACACATTTTAAGTCATAAGTACGTGTCATGAAAGAGTCTTTTCATTCAGTCATCCTCCAGTACACTGGTAATAGCTACAAACTTGCGGTTATCAGCTCAAGATCATCATTGCTTTAATCTGCTATTAAAAGGGAGATGTTTTGCAAATGAAGAATATGAGATTGATTTTATATGAAGCAATTGATCAAACAAATCATGTCAATACTGGTTACATCTTATCACAAGAGAACTAAATATTTATTTCTCCCACTATTCAGCAAACAAAACATTTAATAAATACTTTTACCTCTTCTCCGCCCATAGCTCCTGGCTGCATGTAAACACAGAAGAAAATTGTCGGTACAGCTGTCATTAGATTTAGCTCCAAAAGCAAAGAAAACATAGCTTCTACCTCTTCTCTTTTTCCCCTCCCACCAGAAATAAGGAAAAGACATTCAAAAAGTACAAGATGAAATTCAAACAACCCAAGACAAGAGAAAAAGTTTGAAGGTGACACTGCCAAATTGGGAGGGAAGGGAGGAGGGAACACCAAGAAGAAAAAAACAAGGAACATACCTGCTGCACAAGTTTTATACATAGCAATACTATTAAAAAAAATCAGGCATACCAGACTTACAGTACTACAAATAATTTAGAATTATGGTTTTAAGAGGCAATAAACATCATAAATAGTAATCCTAATTAAAATAATTAATTTTGCATTTTATTAATTAGTTGTTGTATTTTCCTATTATGTTTGAATTTAAATAATTGACCATCTGTAAATACTAAAATCCTACTAAAACAACATGAACCTAATAGTCAGTATGTTCAGACGAACAAAAAAGGATTGACAAAATGTCTTTATAACTACCAGAATTAATAAAGCATTTCAATGTGACACACATCAGTGGCAAAATCCACTACATTGTACAGGCACAGAAATGTATTTCATGATAAAATGGGAAATCCAAAGAGCAGCACTTTTTGATCTGCAGTTTTAGAAAACCAGAAAACAATCTGGAAAACGGTGTCTTCTACACAGGGACTCCAATCTGTTGCAACAGGTATCTGTGGTCTTCCAAGGTAATCAACTGTGGAAGGCTGGGAATTGGGTAGCTTTTCAACAGAAAGTGAGCTTAGACAATACATAGCAGACCCTTGTGTTGTGTATTTCTCTCTTAATTCCAATACTACTTGTGCTCCTCCTCCTTGCTGACCCCATCCTTTATTTCCAAAACCAACACAATGCCTCCTGGCCCTGTGCTACAAGCCCAGCTTCTAGGCATGATTCCTTTAGCTCTCCCTCCAATCCCCCTTAGCCAACTTCATCTGATTCCCACTCCCTTCTTCTATATCCCAAGTGTCCTTTACCATAAAACATCCCATTCTTCCCATTTTTCTATTTCCATTTCCATATGCACATCCTGAGGTGTCCCACCATACCACTCAGCTTTCCCTACCTACTTTTCTTTGGCCAGCAATTAGATGACACATCAGTTGTGGCTAGTTAAGAACTAGTCATCTGCTGACTGGTCCCATGGCTGTCACCTCACAGTGGCCCTGGAGACTCCCCAGAGCAAGTCTGAACCTCCTTCAGCACAGGCAGTAGTAACCTCTCTTTGTCCTCAAACCCTGGAGAAACATTGTCTCAGACACCATACATCTAACGTCTTTTTTTCAAAGAACGAGGCCACAAAAGAGCAACTACATGAGTGGTTCATTAGAGGGATTAAAAATATATCAAGGGCTATGATGAAGAAATCTTTCACAATTTATGTTTAACATAAAGACAGTAGAAGCTGTCTGTGTGAACAACTATTCAGCCACAGCGATGTAGCTATAAGTCTCAGAACAGACTCTGCTCCTCGCACAGCAAACGATCGGCAGAATTAATACTAGAGTTGGCTTTGCAGTAAGAATAAAGTTAATCCTTCTCCTTTCTAGTTACTGCTAAAGCCATGTTCCATTACTTATTATGACAGCAAAGAATCACTGTCAGACCTCATGTAGTGAGTCATTGTCTTGCCGAATGCCCATATGCCAAAAAATAAGCATGTATCAAAGTACGATCGCAGAAATCTACTACGGACTTCGGTGAATTTTAGAATAACCTATTGCCATTCATGTATTATAACACTTCTATGTTATATTGCACTGCATAACATTACTTTTATCTTACATACGCACTCATGCACATAATCTTTATGTCCATCAAAAAGTTTTACTGAAGGTAAATATAAATGCCTATATATTCTATGGGAAAAAGAGTGCAACCCACTTAAACAGGAAGATAGTCAGCCTAGTCAGCTTTTGCTGATTTAAAAACATTGCGTCACATTTAAACCCTCAAAGGCGGCAAAGTTTCACCATTGTTGATTGTAATTTATACATGTACACACACAATTTGAAAATGAACTCTATTTTACCCAGTGTTTACATTAACTTGTTACTTTTTCCAACAAGCTGACAGTTATTCAGCACAGCAACTTAAAAATGTCAACACACATTTTATTATGTTGTTTACACAAGATGCAAAATAAGAATCTGTCTTTTGACACAAGTTAATAAAAAATACCTGTCTTGTTCATAAGTCAAAGTTCAGAGCACAACAGATCTAATAGAAGGTTCATCAGGTAAATTTCGTAACACCTCCAGTTTGAGCAAACATTTTCAAAACCGAACAATTTAGAAATTAGACATTTGTGAGCCAATAAGAAAATTGCTGTACTGTTATAAAGAGTTAAATTGCTGGTGTTATATAACTTTCTCTCTTGGACAATTCCAACAGAAGATAAAAGAAAAGAAGCTGAGAGTTTCCAAAATTGGACCCACCATGGATTGAGCCATTCCCATATACTGGGTTTCATGCCAAATATGAACATCATTTTGCACAGAAAACCATCTCCTAAAAGGTTTCAAAATTCAACACACAATTTTTTCCTAGGTACCCTCCAGAACATTACACTACTAATGAAAACACAGCTGCTTTAAGAAACAATGAGCACACTTTCCCCATGTAAAATGTTGAATTGTTGCAAGCAGCCACCAATCAGTTGTGCAACTCCCGGAACGGTCCCCACTGGGTTTTTCCATCCCTTCGCAACTTTCTTTAACTGACAGGGTGACAATTACACAACCACTATGTCCCAAATTGGACAAAGGAACAACACATTCTTTTAACTCCTGATAACTCTCCTGAAATTATTAACTCACCTCATCCCAGAAATTGAGTGTATTTTTAAAAACATGAAACTGTACGTTGAGGAGCAGAACTCTGAGCTTTTAACAAACAAGCAAAACAAACTGCACAAACCCCAGATCTTGCAATGCAGTTTAGTGCTAATGCTATTAGAGTTCCCCAAACCCTGCAGTTATGATTAACCATTGCTGTAAAAAATCAAAGCAACATTTCAGCTCAAATTTTAATTGCATCTCAAAGCAGCTATATGAAACTGATGAAAAACAACTTTAAAGGCTTGCATTTTGCAAACATATATCCGGAAGTCAAGGGAAAAGGGGTCTGTTGGTGGCATAAGAACACACTTGCAAAATTTATGAAGAGCCACAAAACTCTTGAGATGACGTGGTTTATAGGAGCATAGTTATAACATGGTTATAAAAGGAGCATAGTTGCATGACCCACAGAAGCACACAGCCTCACAAGACAGTCCTTGAGGATGCAGAAGGAAGGAGTGACCTAACAACTCTTGCCCATGGTCCTGGAAAGGCAGAGGAACAGAATGTCCAGTGGGATGATGTTGACAAGAGAAAAAAAAAAGTTATATGGATGAGGGAAGTTACTCTGCTCCTTCAAGTTACTCTTTATATCCTGAAAACCAAGAATGCTGAAACTCAAGCAACAGAACGTTGCTTCTTGTATAGCAGCAAGAATTTTTAGCTCACTACTTAGGCTAGGAATAAGCTTGAGTTTGCCCTGTTGTTTGTGTTGGAAGGTTCCAACACAAAAAGGGACATTGTGTAATTTGTGTGATAAAAGCAAACCATGTAAATAAATATCAGAATTGCACAAACGATTTCTGAGAATTATTATTAGTAACGCAGGTTTTCTGCAATTTATTTGAAAGAGATGAAACCAAGTGAAAACCTACAGAAAAGAAAGGACTTGGACCACAACACATTCTTATAAACTTAGTATATGTTAAAACATAGACATGAACCATCTAGCTCAGCTAGAATAGCCATGAGAGCTCATATGCAATGGCCTGCTAGGTGAGACCAATGAACCATCCTGACAAGCAGACGAGTATTCAGTCTTCAACAGTGACACTAGAAACGGCACGTTTAGAGTGGTTGCTCTCAGTGGTCTGTCTCTGTATTACCTTAGCATTCACAGACATTGGATGAAACACATTAGGAGGCTCACTCTCACCTGCTTCCAATATCTGCTTAAAGGCCTTTTGCTAAGAATGCTGGATGCTTTTCTGAACATGTTGATACTATCTACTTCTACAAATTCCTGTGGCAGCCAGTTCCAAAAGTAAACTACAGAAGCACTTCCTTTTGTGGGTTTTAAAGGGATCTACAGGAAGTTTCACCAATTGCCCTGTTAGTTCTAGCTCTGTGGAACATGGTGAACAGCAGTTCTACATTCCCCTGTGATCTTTCTAAGGCTCCATCTCATTCACCTTCAGCCTTCTCCTCCCGAAACTGAAGCATTTCAGCTTCTTTTATCTCTTGCAAACTCATTCACAGTAGAGACAGACTATAAGAAGGAACAATTATAAGATCCAGAGAAAACTGTATTCTAGTGGTTAGCTATTATGATAACACAAAAGAAGGAAAAAGCATAGCTAACTGAGAAAGAAAAATTAAGCTTCCAAAGGGCACGGAGAAAACCGAAACAGAACAGTGAAACTGATGTTTGTTATCAGCCTCGTTAGCTTTACTGAAGGCTGCAAAGAGTAAAAGTTCAAAAACCCGGAGTTATGTGCTGTCACTGGTTTAATTTATTCCTATGGAATAGAATTATTCCACAGGAAGGCCATAAGAACACTTTTCCACAAAAATCAACGCATGCTTTAGGCCCTGTATTGGTTTACTATTCTGGCCTCAAATCCCACCTGTAACTGGGCCGGCTGTACTTGCATAAGGCTTGTAGTATGCACTGCTCACAGTAAACTGCAGTCATAGGACAACAGAAAATGAAAATCGGTGATGATCAGGAAACACAGGTATCAGTGAAGAGTACACAAAAGCTCAACCTGGAAACGTGCATCATCTGACATGATTCAATTAAACGCTGACACAATACATAAGTACAAGAGGGCATAATAGTAAATTACAGTTCAATATCCCTGTGAACCAAACCTTTGAAGTTAAGAAACAATTGCGAAAACAAAACCCATGTTACTTCATCTCCAGGAGACAACCGCTGTTAGTCATGTGAAACAACGAGTATCCACTCTAATAGCTTAATCTCTCGCTAAGGGTCCGATTTTGATTAGAAACTGCAGGGAAAAGTTCCCCTGGAAAGACAGCTAACTACACAAGGGAGAAAGTCAGTGGAGCAATGAACAAGCTCGACTGAACATATTTTTTAATGACTTAAAACATATTTTTTAATGAAGCGAATCAGTTACATGCTGGTATTTATTCAACATGTTACTATCACTTCCATCAAGAAAATGTTCTGTATAGAAGTTGAGTATCATTCACCTACATCAAGCAGATCAAAAACTTTCAGCAGCTTCATTATGGCTTAATTAACAACTTGCAAGAGAGAACTTTCTGGAGAACCTTTTCAAATGCATAAACCTTATTAAAAGTCTGGTAAGTCTATAGACAAGCTGATGTACTTCCATTATGTTCATATAGCAGATAATATTGCCAAATTAATTTATTGACTTTTCTTTTAAACCAGATTCTACCAGCAACATAAAACTGACAAGGTGTGAAAGACCCTATTCACAGACTTCAGCAGAGGCATGGACAGACTCACTTGTGCTAGAGCCTGAAGACTGCATGATACTCCTTACTGGAAGACCTCCGCAAAAGTAAAAAACTGAAAACACATTTATTGTCATGTTATTAAATTATGTTGGACCGTGAAAATAATTTTTACTGTTTAGGCAGAGGCCTTAAAATTTTTTCTTTATTTTTAGATGTACTAAAATGTCTAAACCATGAAATCTTATACACCAAATAAGACAGTGTCTTACAAGTTACTGACATGTGATCTCTGTGACACCTCTGCTTTTTTTTCCCATCGCTTTATTATAATATGAGATCAGGTCCACACATTTTATATGCATCAAATAGTTAGCATTTCAAGGTAATAATAAATCTGTGAATCCATAAAACATTAACTCCGAAGAACTAGATGTACGCTCTTTCCATATCATAGCTAAAAGTTATTTGGATCAGATAATTTCAAATACAGAAATAAGCAACACCATTTATTTGTACTATCACATTTTATGGAAGATGTAATAGAAAGTATGTTGACATTTTCTTCTGTTGTTACTTATCTTGTTCATGCAATAATGTGTTCACAATATCAAAAGATACACATCTCAAGGAAATCTTAAAGACAGTTCTTAAATTGACTTAAAGTGGCATTATCTCTATGAAAATAAAAAAAAGAGTGAACATTTCCAGATTTGAAATTTTGGGGCTAGAAAGGCTAAATGGAAGGCTAGCTGGAACCTCAATTTCTAACTTGGAAGACTCATTTGTAATTTTGAAGCAGTCAGCAGTTCAGAACAGTACTTGCTATAGGACACCATGAGTTGTCCAGTAATATTCTAAGATCAGAAAGGAAAATATGTCAAGCTGTTTCTTTTGAATAGTGGGTCTCTGAAGTTCTTATAGACCTGGAAGTTTACAAGTGAATTACAATGCCAGTGAAGATTAATTAATGAACTGTGAGAAGGTGATAGAATTAAGTATAATTATGCAAATTATCTTTGCTATAATACTATCTCTGTAGCCCACACCTTGAACTCACTGAAGAACTTGTTTTGCTAAAGTAACAAAAAGCAAAGGAACAGAATAATCTAGGAACTCTATTTTTATGTTATTAAAATACATAGACTGAGATCAAGGATTTGTGTGCATATAACAAGAAACGCAGATGCAAGAAGTGCATGCAACATAGTCAGAATTTCTATCAACTGATTTGAAGATTTCCTTTGGGTCATAATAAAATTCTGAGATGAGGCATATTAATATTGTATCTTCACAAAGTACTAGACTTCTTTTATACTTTGGGCCAAATATCCAAAGTTCCTTTGGGGAACATGCCTAACTTTGTGCATTTCAGTCAATTCATTTGCTATAATGTACACAGAAAAAGTTTATTTACATCTTTACGATTTGAAAGTATCTACCATTCACCATCCTGCCTCAAATTACCCATGTGGAAAAATCACGATTGTAATTCCAGCAAGACAAGTCAAAAGTTTTCTCTTTGATCACTCTGTCAGTCCATGCCAGTCTGTCTGAATGGTCAAGGTTATCTAACAAACTGTCAAAGCATTCAAAAAAATTAAAAACACTGAGTAAGAGCTAGGTAAGGATCTTTTTAATTAAAAAGGGGATTTTCATACAGTTGGAGCTCTATGAAAGACAGTAGCTAAAGTGGAAGCAGTTTAAGTAACAATTTGTAGCAATCAAAGTAAAAAAATTATACGCATATAAATGTAGTTTAGAATACATTCAACAAAAGCATCAATTTGCTATTCATACGCTATTTCTTGAATAACAATTTTGGGGGAGTTTATCTAGATAAGAGGCAAGCTGATAAATTAACACAACATGATAAAAGTCAGTAAATCATGTGCACAGGAGTATGGGGAAAAAAGAAGAATTATGTTTGGGAGAATAAACAATTAAACTTGGTTCACTATATTAACTTTTGGGTTCCTTGCCATGTGTATGTTTGTACTGACCTTTATGCGCACATAAATCTATTTGCTTCCAAAGAAAGTTTTCTATATATTAATCTCTTACTTGCAGAATGCTTGCCCCACTTTTTCAGGGTTAGCATTTGCAATTATTTTTACTTTAGCATGTTTCAATAGTTGAGATTTGCAGGGTTCTTTCTCATGATGAGCAATGCAACAGACTAGCTTGTTTAAGAAAGTAATGATCTTTCTTCCCCTTTTTCTATGGCTAGGAAAAGCTGTTCCCGAAGAACAAGGCTTCAGTCCTCCAGTCTTATTAAAGAGGTCTTTAAGAGAAAATATATAAGCCAAATAATTTGGGTTTGGGATGAGTTACTGCTCATCTAAGAGTGGTTCAAAAGGTGTTTCTCAATTTCACTGATAGATGGGTTGGATGTGCAGATAGGTGCTGCGATAATTTGGTGTCATCAGCCTCAACAGTCCATTCTGGTTCACTTTTTCCCAATGCTGGCAATGCAAGCATTAAAACAATCCCCCTGATCACATACTCTGACATACATATGCAATTGAATCCCATCATCAGAAAAATACAATCTCCATGCAAGCTATATGCAGTTAAGACCCACACATTGTACCTCAAACACTTGATCAAACATGTGAACTACATTTGATACTCAAAACTATTGTTTAAGCAGCTTAGGTCTTCCTTCCTTAGGCATACTGAGCTGCCAAGCATCTGTGCAGGAGGGAAGGCTTATCTATTTTCATCTGTTTCAGTTTAAAAAATAGATTAATGATAAAACTCATATTTCTAACAGCCAGACTAATAGGAACTTCCTTCATATTGCTTCCAGTCGACCAAACATAATTCTGGACTGTAGTCTCATCTCTTCTAGCATCATATATAATACTTGTGGAATAGCTTGGCAAATCTTGTTCTTAAAATTCCGCAGAAAACAGATGGCACTCACCCACAATAAAGAGGATCATACAGATGAAAGGAAGGCACATTGGTGAAGTTATGAAGCAGGAAAAATGGTGGGAAAAAAACCCACAAAGGTAGTAAAGAGCTACAAACTTGGGTTAAAAGGAAGAAAATTTAAGAAACCTTCCTCTGCTAGGAAAAGACTTTAGCAGTCACTGATAAAAGATACTACTTTCAGTAATGGCCAAGTCAGATCTCAGAAAGTGCAGATGCTAATATAAAAAATTGAGGGGAAGAAGAAAAAGCATGTTTTAACACTCCATTGCTTTCCTTCCTTCCCCCCCACCCCACCTTTTTTTTTTTTTAATTAACCAGGTATAGAAGGGACTTTGAGGTATCAGCTAGCCTGCCTCACAGTCCCCAAGGCAGCATCAATGCTAACTGTTTGTACAGATTGTTCTGCAAAACTTAAAGAGGTTGTGTAAAAAGTGACAGTTTGCACCCTCTGGGACTCTTATGAACCCTCCTGCCTTTGCTATGTCACACTTTACATCATTCATTTCTTCTTTACAGTTAAATAAACTATGATCTCTTCACACTTGAATCAGGTCTAGTTTTGCAAACCTTATTAGCTCTCTCAGTGTCTTCTATTCCTTCATATCATTCCTTATAGGTTAATTAGCTAGTAACACATTGTAACCCAAGTTGGCAACTGGGCTAAAGAGCTCAGCAGATTCCTATGGCAGCTACCAAACTATTAGAAGAGATTGACGCCTCTTGAAATTTAGCCGCATATTTTCCCAGAATATTATCACTACAAAACCCAAGTTTTTATTAGTATTAAACTGCCAACCCAAGATTTTGCAACAAAAAAAAAATAAATAAATGTTCTATTCATAGTGGTTCCTTTCAAGGTATACCAGTAGTATTAGCAGAAGATTTAAATATAAAATGCTATTTTGGCAATTTGGTTATATCTAAATACTGCATGTGTTTGAAAACAATACATGAGAATATAGGAAGAGCCAAGTACAATAGCTCTTATAGAGACAAAGCAATTTTAAAACCAACAGAAGCATGAAAATAAAAAAATTGAATTATTTTGTTGGCGTTACATTTTCCATCGTGGCATGACAACTTCTCCACATAATTATTATCTATATTAATGAAACAAACCCAAAATCTCTACACAAATACAAAAGGGTGCCCCAAACCCTTGCCTTAATGTATTTTTCAAATTATTTTATTCAGAACAAACAGAACTAAATGACACCATTGAAAAGAAGAAAAGACAGTCAGATGGAGAGCAAGCAGTACAGACTTCACAGATGACACATTTTCACATGAGACAAGAATGAACATTAGAAGCAGATGGAACACTTGAAGCCCAACAGCAGTGAAAAGTCACTGTAAAGAGGAGCTTTAGGAAAAGCAAAAATCCAGTATTTCACAAAGGTTTTTTTCCTCATTTGTTGGTTTAACTACTTTTAGTCTAAACTCTTTACAGAAGTTCATTTGGGATCCCAGCAATACAGTTCGGTGCTTCCTTAGAACCATTAGCCCCCTCCCGCCCTGTTTGTTCCCTGTCTCCTTTTTCATCTGCTGTACTTTCATCCCACTGAAGTTTATTGTGAGCTTTTTGGACTTCACAAGAATCATTAAAGACAGCTCACTACCTAGCAAGTAGGTGACTCTGTATTCATGGTGATCATTTAGTCCTATTGGACATGAGCAGGCAGTGTGCACTTGCAGCCCAGGCGGCCAATCGCATCCTGGGCTGCATCAAAAGATGCATTGCCAGCAGGTCCAGAGAGGTGATTCTTCCGCTTTACTCTGCTCTGGTGAGACCTCACCTGGAGTATTGTGTGCAGGGCTGGAGCTCTCAATATAAGAAGGACATGGACCTGATGGAGCAGGACCAGAGGAGGGCCACAAGGATGATCAGGGGGGTGGAGCACCTCTGCTACAAGGACAGGCTGAGGGAGCTGGGGTTGTTCAGCCTGGAGAAGAGGAGGCTCCAGGGAGACCTAATAGCAGCCTTCCAGTACCTGAAGGGAGCCTACAGGAAGGCTGGGGAGAGCCTGTTTACAAAGGCTTGCAATGACAGGACGAGGGGCAATGGCTTTAAGCCAGAGGGGAGCAGATTTAGATTGGAGATTAGGAGAGGGTTCTTCACTGTGAGGGTGGTGGAGCACTGGAACACGTTGCCCAGGGAGGTGGTTGAGGCCCCTTCCCTGGAGATATTCAAGGTGAGGCTCGACGAGGCCCTGGGCAACCTGGTCTAGTTGGGGGTGTCCCTGCTGACTGCGGGGAGGTCGGAGTAGATGGCCTTTGGAGGTCCCTTCCGGCCTGGACAATTCTATGATTCTATGGAACTAATTAGAAAGGAGGACATAGTAACTCAAGCGAATGTCCAGTGTCCCCTAAACAGAAGCAAACAGAAGTGAATATGAGCAAGAGAAGGGGATAGAGGACACCTTTGAGTTAATTTTGGCAAAGCAAAATGTTGTTTTTCCAGGTTTTGCTTAGTATTATAATCACACCTTTTAGTTAGTATCACAAACATCTACTAAAAGTATCATCAATAGATGGTTTCTCTTCAAGGTCATATATGAATTTACAAATAATCAATAATTCAATTTATGCCACATTTCCCCTAGAAATTACAGTATAAATTGTATTTAATAACGTCCTGTAGATGGAAGTTTATAAAAAGTGTTCTTGATGGAGGTGTTATAAAAAGTGTTTAACTTAGTGTGAATGACATTATTAAAAAGTTAACAAACAGATATCACTACTTCATTAAAAACACTATTTCAATTAGAGCTAGTAGAGACAAAAGCTATAGTTTTTTCCCTCTGCACAATGTTTCAAATCTAAATATTTGCATTTTCCTTTTTTTTAAATGCTCTTTAGGATTATGTTCAGATCTTTTTGAATTTGAACACTGCATTCCCCAGTAGAAGCCTAATTCTGATAGAGAACCTCAAGCACCTCTACGATACAAACATGCTTATACACACGTGCAACAGTTTGTGTATGTACACAAGCATGACGCCATTAATGATGAGATTCATAATAATAATGCATTTTAAAGTAATCTCTTCTATCTCACTAATTTTATAATTTCAGAACTCAATGCTTTGGGGTGATGATGATTTATAGCTTTGCACAACTATGAACACAACAGTGGCAGTGTGCTCTAACTAAACCCGGCTAAATGAAGCTAGTAACACCTTCCCTCAAACTGAACAATCCTTTCAACATTTACAGTAGCTCCAGTTAGTCAGTCAGGAAAACCCCCAGTTTCCAAAAGCTGTAATCAATAAATAAGAACATCAGCTGAAGTACAAGTGAAAGTGTGGCCATAAGGGATGAGAAGGAGCTAAAGAGACGAACACCCCTCAGAAAGCTTCCCTCCTCCCTCCAGCGCCTGCAGTAAAGCTTTGCCTTGCTGTTGGCATGAGCCTGTGTTGTCCTGCAGCTTCAAAAGATTGAGTACCCTGTTAGTGAGAAATTGAGCTTTGAGTAATAAATCTTAAAAGATTATTACTGTGTCTTCACAAGAAAAGAGAAAAATGCTTATGTAGCAGCAACTATAAATAGAATGTGAAGGTTGGATTTGCAGATTCAGCAGTGTTTGGTTTCACAGGAATTATATATAGATATGACAAGTATTATCATTTAAAGAAGCTAAATAAGTTTTCCAAATTGTTCCAAAAATTACTGTGATGAAACATATCTTTGGGGAATTTTTATTTTACTTATTTAATTTTTTAAACCCAAACCACAATCATTCCAGCACAGGAAAGAGTATTTCTTGTTGGACTAATTTTCCTTGCTATATTTCCCCATGGCAAAGGTAACGGATTACATGGGAATAGCATAGTTCTAAATTTCTCAGTTTTAGCTGCATACAAAAGAGAACATAGATCACAGAAAATAATTTTTAAGCTTACATACTTAAATACTTGCTTTTATTCTCAGCTCTTCACAGATTTAAGACCAAAACCCAACAGATTTCACAGTACAATCATTCTAGCTTCTGAGGTCTTAGCAATGGCCAAAAATGGTGTTGCCTTGCCAAGAATGGGAGGGAGAAGAGATGCAGGAGAAGGAAAATATATGGAAATCTATCCAGACTTTTGATTTGCGCTGAATTTCATTCGAAAGAACAATCACTACTATTTTGCATAAATTGACACAGTACAGTATATAGTATAGATTTTTGTATCAGTTTTTCATTCCCATCTTTTCAAAATCTCTGTAAGACTCTGTAAAAAATACCACTACATATTCCATAGTACCTGTCATTTTTTTTAAAAATAACTCAAAATTAGAACATAGTCTCCCATCTGATTACTACTGCAATCACATCATGGAAATGCCCATGTTAGAACAACAAACACATTCTGAGACCAGAACTCATGTCAAACAGCAGCAGACTGAACTTTGTATAACTTATTTACACACATGCACACTCACATGAACAGCTTCCTCTTTTAAGAAAATATTTAATTAAAGGGAGCGTTTCTCCCAGTTAATTACTTGATTTCCCATAATTTCATGTGCCCATAAGAAAATGGGGCATATATGCTAACTATGACAACAGAAACTCTGCTAAATATCACCTCACCATTAGCAGTGTAAAAGTAAGAAAAGAAGTGCAAGCAAAGTCTAATGGGTTCCAAAAGCTGACATTTAACGCGAAATGGTAAAATCTTTGCATCTCGTCTGGTACAAATTTTCAGTTCTTCACAATTATAAGTTATTTTTTAATTCTGTTTGGTACCACACAAACAGAATGCAGTTTTCAACTACACACAGTATAACTTATATAGACAGTGCAAAGGCAAACATTTTTATAGAAGTTAGTAAATTAACCCTAACACCTCTAATACAACATTGTAAGCAAAGCCAAACACTTCAAAATAGTTAGCATTTCTTAGGATTAGACGGACAAAAACTATGCTTTGATTTGCATAGTTCAGTTCTGCATTATGCTGGTGGTGCCTAACACGTCCCCGCCCCACTATGTGATACAAGGCTTTCTTTAGAGCTTCCAGATACATTTTGGCAGATACATCTTAATGCATATGTTCATCATTGGATTTTATTTTCTTTCCAACACAAACAAAAGCAATAATTTTTCAGGGAAGTTCAGCCCCACCCTTTTCCCTCATCACTTAGATGTCTAAACACTCTCTCCAGTCCTGTCTACATAATGTTTTAGGGAAACCAGCAAAGTAAACTCCATCAGTCAATGTAACTGCATGCAAAACTTGTAACAACTCATCCCAACAAGAAGAAATACGTCTGGAGAGACCTCAGAAATTGAAGTTACTGATTTAGCACACAACCCTACAAAAGAGGGAACAACAGAGATTGTTTTGCAATGTTAGCTATAAGCAGACATTATGAAGCTTCCAGTGGAACAAATAAAGCTATTATAAAGCTAATATAAAGAATCACCAATTCTACCAATAAAATCAGAGATAATTGATTTATGAAAATAATTTTAAGATAGTGCACATAAATTTCTATGCAAATATTATTACATATATTTATGTCTCACTGTACAGCTACGTACACAGTAAACGTAAGAAATAATATTCAACATGACAATATTAGTCATTAGATATTAACTACTTACTATTAAGAGCCATAATATTGTCTGTTCCTGGATGATGGAAATTTATTCCCATACGCCCTGCAATGCAAATAAAAGCTATTTTAAGTGGTTTTATTTCAGAAGTTAATGCATTAATATGAAAAATTGCTAAAGGGGATGAACAGTCAGGGTTAGCTGCATCTTCCATCTATTGAAGACAACTTCCCACAAATACACATTTAAGATAATCTAGCACTGTAGTACCTATAGTGTTATGCACTTCAAATACTGAAAATCACAAAATAAACAATGAAATAATTACTTCTGAATACATCCCTTTGTAGGTATTCTAGGAAAGTACTACCCTTACCCTTTCAAAATAAGGCATCGATGTTCAACCTTGCTAAGTTACGTCGTTTATAATAGGCTTTAAATAACGAATACAGTATTACAAAAACTCCACCTAATTGGTAAAAATAAATCACTGTTTTCCATAGTACCTGTGACACCAGAAGCTCTCAAATTACCAGATAATTGGAGACTGTTACTTACACTGTTTTTTTCATTGTTCCCTAAGAATCTGCTATTGCTTACTATTTGAGATAAGACACTGGGTTGGAGGGAGTTCTGTTCTCATGGGGTACTTTGAAAAATACTTATTCTTGACCTATAATATGGGACATATTACACATACAAAAGCTTCACCATTAAATTCAAATGAACTCTGCTGGTGCCAGTTTCCAGGAAGATAGAGGTAAAATAGCACTGTTTTTCTCAGGTGAGAGTTAACAATTGAAAGGTTGGTTGAAGAAGATCTCTGATGACTTTAGGGACTGGAACTGGGAACATATTCACACATGGGTACTTTCTTTCAAAGGAGACTTAGCCCACTTTTACCATCAAAACAAGAAATGAGCCGACTCTACTACTGTTCAGATTAGTTTTAGTTTTAGGTACTATTTTATTGAACTGAAGTATTAAAAACTTACCCCGAAAAAACTTTGTAACAGGATTTAATTAAACCCTCCCAAAACCAATTTGACAGCTGTAATTGATAGTAGTCCATGTTTGGAAAAAAGATATAAAAGGATGTTTGTAGCCACATAAAAATGAATTTCAATTAAGTAATGTATAACTTAAGTTACTTACAAGCATTGCAATCCATTTCATATGCTCTCCTATCTCCAGATTTGTGGTTAGGTTGGGGGGGCGCGGGAGGAGGCAGTTCATATTTATTGCTACATTGGCACCCAAATACAGGAGCTCAAGACCACTCTCTATACTGAAGAGCCAATATCATTGTTAAGTTCCTGTGCTTCTGCAAAACCATGTTTTAGCAAATATGCTTCAACAAAGCAGAACTAAAGCAAATCTTCTCCATCATTTTTCGTTCCTATCAATAAGTTAAAGTCTTCGAGTCACAGAGACTGCTGTGCTGTAATTAATATTCTTTCTGAACACATGCAACATGAAGTTTCAATATGCTTCCGAAACTAAGTCACAGGCCATTAAGAAAAGCAAATATATATCTGTTCTTCACATTACAATTTTCTCATTCTTTTAGAAAAAAAGTACTGCTACAATAAGACGGTGAAATAAACAGCACCTCGAGAAAGAAGTGGATGCAGAAGGTACATAAAATTTCCATTTTTACTTTCCAACTCCTTGAGCAGAGCTTCTTAAACAGATATTCATTTACTACTTCAGATTTCCTGATTACAGACATAATTCTCCTATAGATATTTTCACATTAATCTGGCACTGCAGCAACATTAAGGCTGCTATTAGTTCAGTTAGTATAAGCTTGTCAGAAACTTTGCCAGATTAATTCCCTTTTCTTGACAGTGTATTAACAAGCATGAGGTTACAGGTATAACTTGTAAAGAAGAAAGGTGTATATAATAATCTACGCTTGTAAACTACAACTTGTAACAGAAAAAAGGAACTGCTATGAAAACCAGAGTAAAATTTGAATGCATAAGGCTTGGATGGGCCCTTCTCTTTTCCCTTGCTGAAGCTGAAATTCTGCTGTTTGACCAGCTTCAGAAATAGAATCATATCTGTGACATCTGGGTTTGTTTTTTTCTTCCCTCCAGGCTGTCACTGGACCAGGTGCTGCTTGCGTGACATTTTGTCACCTGCCCTTGGCCTGCTATTTTTAAACAGTTCTTGTCAGCTATCTTTTAAGAGGAGCAGAAAATATAGAGCAACACAAGCAGAAGGACACGTTCTCACACTAAGCTGAGCAACAGTGTAGGGTAATTCTGTGCATCTTCTATAGAAACAAATTAATGGAATACTTTCAAAACACACTTGTATTAAAAGCATTCAAAACAGACTGGCAATGCACCAATCATCAGACAATTAGTTACCAATAATTATACAGCTTTTGATATTACCTACAATATTTTAATATCTTGCTGTTTGAAGCAATTTTTTCAATTGAAAAGAGGCAATATGCAGATTAGAAAACTGCATAATTATCTAAGGAGCAATAAGAGAGCACAAAAAGGAAATTAGAAATGCATTCATTTAAAGGTGCAATGTGAAACTGTGAAATGTAATTAAGAATATGTACTTTCAAGGATGTATTTGGGTTAAACACAGAAATGACTATTAGAAAAGAATCAACTTTACGAAAAGCACGTATATGCTGCCTGAACCTTTCAAAGTCTACAAAAGTATGTATTTCTAATTATAGTTTTAAAACAAAATCTCTGGATAAAATTTCTACTTTTCAAGAATCTTAAGTAAAATAAGTAGACACACAGAGAAGACAGAGCACAGAAGTTATGGACTCCAGCAGTTCGTTGAAGTCATAAATAGGAATCCTTTCTGTAACAACAGCCCCAGTACTTCTATTTAGTGTACATCTGCCATTTTCAGTTTGCCTGTCTTGGTTTCATAACTATCTACTGAGTATATTTTCAATTTCATGCTTTTATAACACACACTTATATTACTGCACTTAGGCTGCAACAATAATCACTCTTTTACATGTTTTTTCAATTCCTAATTAAAAAAAAATTAAATAATCCAGTTGTTCTTGCTCTAAGCACTTCAGAGTACAAACGAAGATTTAATGATTCTTGTATATCCCAGCCTGCTCCTTTGCATATCTTATGTCATTAAATTCCCTAAATTCTCTCTCCTAACAGCATTTGGAGAGACTTTTCTAGTTGGACTGCCTCAGTGCTCTGCTGCATGTCCAATATCATGCTTGTCATGGCAGAGAGCCCAAGTCCTTCTTAGAGCACATCTCAACTATGTGCATCTTCTCTTCCATATTATATTGGAAATAAAATGATACTAAATGGAATTCAATTCACCTCATTCTTCATGGAAAAAGAGTAATGATTTTGAAACAGAAATAATGGAAATAACAAACACAGGTATCAGGAAACTTTTACCACTGTTGCAATTATGTGATAGTGTCTAATCCCTTTAACTTCAACTTTAAAGTCTGCTATTTTTAGCAGATATTCAAGCTTATGAGCACAATATGTTTACAACTAAGTGTAAAACTGATCTTTGATTTCACCTTTGTATATATGTGCTAGCATTATCATTATTTTCCTATGTCTGAAACAAACACCAGTGACTAACCATTTCCAGATCTATAACTGCTGGCTTTGCTTTACGAGATTTCTGAATTCATTTTCTCTTCTTATTCATTTTCTCTTCCCAAGGTCTCTTTGAAATTGAGAAACCCTAATCAGCCCCGGAAATGAACATTCACTCAGTGAAGTATTTTTAAGATTAGAGTTACCTATTCTCAACGTTTTCATGTTACAATCAACATTCCAAGAAACAATGTCCATCGGTTATATATTGAGTAAAACTTCTTGTTCTATTATACCTTACACCAGTATTGACCACCTGTACCAATTCAGCAATTGGTATCTGGCATAAGATTTGCTAGAAAATAGCGAAGCTGGCCTGCTTTTGACCTGTCCTGGGCTCACTGGGAATGAGAACTTCCTCTCACATAGTTCTTAAGATCATTGTTTATATCAATTACAAGTTATCACTAGAGATTCCAGTGGCAAGGTCAAAGGAAACTGGCAACAGGACTAGGTCTGCTATACTTCCTTAGTAATAATACCTCCTTTACAATTCTTATCTCTTCTATCAACTGATTTCAAAGTTGGTGCCAACAAAAGCATTACAAAACAGCAATAGTTATTTGGGTGGACAGATAGGCAAGTAGGGTAGAGCAAAGTTTAGACACAGAAGAGTGCAAAAATCAAAGACTAGCATTCCCTCAAACATCTGAAACGAGAACATTATTCTGACCCTTATGTATTCAGAGGTCTAGTTTACAGCACAACCCAACACTTACACACACCCCAGCTCAACCATGAGCCTTTGCTCCATTAACTCCCAAATGGCCAAAAAGCACGAAGCATGTGTCTATACATAAGAACTTTGATCTTCATTACCTGAGAAGACCTTGGATGATTCTCACTCCTCTTCCATCCAAAATACAGATACCTGAAACTGATGCTACACTAACTCAATATACACACCCAAAACAATTTCAAAAGCAAGAACTGTGTAAGAAAGGGTCTGCATAAAGAAGTATTAAAAAATGAAAGCTAACTGCCTGAAGATGTTTGTTGGGTTTTTTCCTCCCTCCCGCCCCCATCTGTCTCTTTTTTTTTTTTTTTTTGAGTCTATCTGCCATTTGTTAAGATCTATAATTTAAACACCTACTTGGGACTTACATCTCTTTTACACATTAACATACTCAGCAGAACAAAAATACTATTGCTTGCCAGAAGGAAAATACGAAGAACTATTACTGTGTTTAGATGTATATATTTTTACTGGGCAATACATATTGTGGCAATTTGAACACAAGTGTATAATTATCATCTATGAATATCAGTAATAAAACTTGCTAATAGTACTTTCTTCCTACCACTGACTAAAGAAATATATCCCATCAGTAGAGAAAGTAACCTATAACAGCACGTACATATTAGAGCAAAATGCACTCTTCATAAGTAAATTACATTGCTCTAATAAAACGCAATGGTCTTGCATATATTTAAGTAGTGCAAACATTTTTAGCTTGAATAAAATATTAGTACTTTAAAAGCAAGTCTTGATGAATATAAAAAGAAATTTGGCTTTATGTGTAAGGGGTAGACGTGTACATATATATCCATTCTACATGTTGTTCTTGAACTGTACTCAAAAGATCAATACTGGTATTCTTATTGGCGAGTTGGGCAGGAATAAAATAAATCAATATGAAAGTAGACTTTTCCATTAGCAATCTATGCTAAAATATACTAGACCCCTCAAAATAGTAGAGAAGTGAGAAAGAAAAAAAAAAAAGAAAAAGATCTTTTGGTTTCTCTGAGGTCAGTCTTCAATAGTACAATGGAAAAATTGAAATAAAGAGAAAGAAAAATTGGTATCTGTATCACCACTCCTTAAACTGAACAAAGCAAACAAAAGCCACCACAGCAGTCCTGCCCAAAACAGATTCAGCAGGTCAAAGACAAGGACGTGCTGGATGCCAGCAGTAAATTGGGAACTATGATCAATCTAAAGGATCATTGAAGAAATCATTTAATTTAAGAAATATGAACCATTTAACTGTCATATTCTGTACTGAGAAAAGAATTAAAGAGTATTTTCTTAAATAAGCAGAGTTTCAAATGAAAAGGAAACAAGGTATGTTTCCTGTAAAAGGATTAGATTGAGTGGCCTAATGTTACACACAAATAGATGTGCAAACGCATCTGTCTGCTCACGCTGGTTTTCATGTGCATTTACAGAAAGGTGTCTGAGGAGCATCCAGACCGAGAAACACTGCTACTGTGCTCTTTTTTCTAACAAAAGGGTTGCAAAAAGCTCCAACTGGGTGGCACCATTTCTTGGACTGAGATGACAACATTTGTTCTATTTGCATGACCTTTGTGTTCAGCTGCTGACTGCAAACACAAATATGATCCATTCACCTTCACTTTTCTCGGGTCACGGGACAAACTTACTGCTTTGCTTACAAAAAGCTTATCAACAATTAGGGTTGAACAAAATCTGGTGGCATGTACTGAAGTTAACTGAAGATCAAGTTAGTCAGAGACTTCCACATTACAAAGTTTGTTTCCATTCTAATTTATAATAAAGCCCAAATATTAGTTATCTACAGTAACAGTAAATTTAAAATAAATATTTCCAAGGGATATGATTTCTCTCCTCAATTCTATATTTTGGTCAGTTTCGTGACCTGTCAGTAGCACATGTGCATAGCATATGATCTAACACTGCTGAAATATTTAATTATTTAAAAATAGAACAAAGGCAGCTGCTAGTTACTACTGATCAAAGTATTTTTTATAGATCAGAATGCCTCTATTTGTGTTGTAATGCAATAGTTTGACATGGATAAACATTGCAACAGTGACATATTACACCACAGACAGGAGACAATTTGATGTAGGAAAGAAATGTTTTAGTAGTAAGTAGCATCTACCCATAAGCTATTCTGATAATTCAGTTTTGCCCTACAGCATTAGGTAGAAGCAGTATCTAAATACCAACAAGTTATAAAATATTGCAAATATATCCTTTCCTCATTGAAGCAAAACTCTCTCCCATGTTTTTGTAGTGTATAATATATTTTATTGGCAACTCAGAGAATAAACAAGACAGTTCAGGAAAAAAAAATCTTAGAAAACATTCCACGCTTCTGTCAGATAAGGCCTGGTTATGACTGATACAAAGAACAACCACATACCCTTGGCCATATACAGTAATTAATCTTTCACTAGAAGAAGCTTAACTATTCCTTTACTGTACTTTTTTTCCTCTTTTTTTCCCCTCCTTTTTGAGAGGAGAAAAGGATTTATGAGTGTTGACTGAAAGAATAAAAATGTTGAAGCTGATCTTGATGGCAGAGAAAGCAGGAAAGGAAGTCTGCCTGTCTTGGAAGAAAAGAAAATTAGACTTACTTTTTAATGAATTTACATTCTTCATATCTCAAAGCATGAAGACAGCAAACAATTTGTGAAGTTACAGAGTGTCCAGACTATAAGGACAGAAAGACAGAAACCTACAGCAGGGTACCCCTATCTGGTATTCCCTATCTGGTAGGAAAAGCTGAGAAAAATAAACCAGCTTTAGACTGAAATAGAGTAAGAGCTGACACTGAACCTTCTCCCAAGACTGGGCTCAAGATAAAATGCAACATAGATAGATAAGCTGGTAATTTATCTAAGTCCAGAAACCTCAGAGCTAGGTATCAAATCTCTCTTACAGCAAGAAACTCCCAAAAAGAACAAAGTGACCCCAGGTCTCCCAGCAAAGAGCTCCAGGCCAGCCCTGCCAGTCAGACTGAGTGAGCACACACTCAGTACCAGTAATTCAATATTGCAAGGCTGAGGATCGGCTCATTTCTGCTGCACTAACAATCCTTCAGCCTTTCTCTTGTTCCGCACTTGAAAGCAACACTCCCCCAGGAGTCACTTAATCACATGCCCTCTCAAGGTGAAGTGGATCATGCTTTAAAAAGAGTGACCTACTTTGTTGACCTTGAAATAAACTCAATTTCCATGGCCTACAGGACAAAGTCTAATCATACCTCAGATTCAGAGAAGGTACGAAGCTTCAACTAGTACTAAACAAGAGGCTAGACTCTTCGCTTCTCACCCCTGATTTCTCCACTGCCTCCACTCAACAATGCAAACCATGAGGAACTTATACTCCAAAATGAGAAGCAAATATCACAGAACCATTTCAATTTAGTCTTTCCATCAGAATCTTTTATGGTTAACCCTTCCATCCCCATTCTAATCTATCCAAGATAATTATTTTTTGTTTCATATATCTGCTGGGATATGAGGGAGCACATGTGCCAAGAAGGGCTATTTTCCGAGCAAAGTTTCAAATATTAGATTAGCCACCTGCAATATTTTACTAAAGAATATATATACAGACAGTGCTTCTAAAAATACCCATTTGCTGAAGACTTTGCTGCCAGGGGCAGACTGAAACGATCCTGAAATAGCTGCACCGGCTTTGTGGCATGGATTGGAGGCTCCAAGACATGTAAAGCTTTTCTAGAATTAAATCCTTCTGTGGTTTCAAAATCAGAGGCTTTTGATACTCATCTTTTCATCCCTTCCATTTAAAAATTTGGACAGTAAGAATAAGGCCAACTGACACCTAAGCGCTGTTAGCTAAAACGGTTTGAGACAACAAGACTCGTTTGCCAAAAGGTGAACAACTTAACGAGTCATTTGAAAGCCATCTCATTTTTCTTTGTCTGTTTTTTAAACTAGGATTTTTGTGGTTATTTTACTTTCTGTCTACATAAGAAAAATCTGCACAAAACCTAAGAGAGGACAGTCACAGATGCCAGAGGAAGGAGAGACTTAAAGGGGAAAAAAACCCACACAGTTTACTATGAAAGCCAGAGGTGAAATAAAAAATGAAGTAGCTCTGAGATTTGGTTAAGTTAGTAAGATTCCAGAAAGAGCAGTTGAAACTTTGCACAAGAGACATTCGCACAGGAATGTCTATGAGGAACTGAAAAATCAAGCTGAAGTACATAACCAGTATATTCCAAATACCTTCAAGGTGTATGTAACAATGACTTAAGAAACAAGCAAAAGCAAGCAGAGTCGATCACTTACTTTCTCAAGGTGATTACAGACTAAAACATTCTACTTCAAAGGGTAAAGCTAGAGGAGAGAGGGATAAATAAGAAAAAAAGCAAGTGAGCTTGGAAGACAAGATTAAGTGAAATCTGAAGAAGGTGCAGAGAAGGACTGCAGTTGAAAGCCTTCTGCACCTTTGTTAGAGGAAAAGCAGAATGTTGGAGGTACAGGGGAAGAGTCAAGACCATTTTTCATAGAAAAGGCAACAACAAATGCAATAGGAGAGTGATTTGGAGGGCTGGATCAGTGTTTGCAGAAAAGTAGGTTAGGTTTTTATGAAAAGGTTTCAGTTAAAATAGTAACATAGATCTGTTTAACATAGATTAGAACACCACTTCTTGGAAGGAAGAATGAACATGTCCCAAAACAGCCACTCCTATGAAAACAGCCAGTCACGCTGCGCGGTGTGAAAACAGGAGTCAATGCAGGCTGGGTCAGGGCAGGGCTGGAGGTCAGCAGAGTAAGCCCTCCAGCTAGGGGGAGGAGGAAAAGAAAGCAACACAGGGAATTAAATGTATCAACGGGAAAAAAACAGCTGGGTAGATACAGAGAGAGATAACTACTAGTAATCAAGACTTCTCCAACAGTCACTGGACTGGAAGCAAAGTTACAAGGCAGGAAGGCCCGAACATGGAGTGAGAATAAAGAGCACATCCAGTAGGTGACAGAAACATTTGTTAGAGAAAAAGTAAAGCTAACAGACTCACTGGCAAATGGAAAAGATCAACTCAAATTTTACTGTTAATACCCAACTCTTTGGTTTCACTTTTTGAGCAGAACGAAATAGTTACTACTGTTTTCAAGTGTCCATTTAAAGTAGTCAGTCACCTACATAAATTGATGACCTAGTAGAGATGAAAATGTTAAGGTTGATTTGGAAGGGATACTTTTGTTGAAAAGCATGAAAATGCTTAATGAAACCAAGAATTTCATTTCTGCCTCATGCAAAACACCAACATTAAACAGCATTATGACTCAGATGCAGCTGCAGAATACGCCACTTGCAACACTTACATAAACTAGCTCAGCTGAGTACCGGAAACTTTTCTTGATAGAATGACCCAACAACACAAAAGAATGAAAGATTTGTACCCATTATTATTTTATGTGCTAGTACTCTGATTAAAAACATTTTTAAACGGTTATAAAGAGACAATAATAGAACCATAAGCAAAATTGCACGTATTAAAATATTTTTCTAGAGTAATAGAATTTCGAATCCAACTTTCTCATTTTTTCCATGCTGAGGTCCACATGGAAATTCAGTCTTTAAAAAAATTAGTCTCAATTTGTATGTTTAAATAAATACTCATTTAAAAAAAACAACAACTGAGTTTTAGCTAAATTATAGTACATTTAATAAGATATAATAAATACTTAAATTAACAGCAATTTGGATTTTTATTTTTTTTCCAACAGCCATATGAAATGTATATTCAGCAGAAATCTCAATTTTGTTGAGCTTGGTTTTTATAAGTTTCAGGTTAACACTTATTTTGGAGCACTTTGGCAGAATAGATGAGAGACAGTATTTCTTGCCGTTCTAGACAGCTGAATGATATTTAAAGACACATAAAAGCTATAGCACAGCAAATTTCAAGATAACAGTGCAAAGCACAGGTTAAAAGAGCTCAGAGTACAGAACCTAGTTTGATATGGTTGTAAAAACTTCTCTACCCAGAAAGATGGTAAAAAAGGCACAAGACCTTAGACGAAGAAAAAAATATTTTTCCATATGTAATAAATAAATGGGGAGAGGAGGAAATAAGACAGTTGTGACATCAGAAAAGTACGATTATAAGGACTAGCATTGCAAGTGCCATACACAACTAAATTTCTTCTCTATCAGTTCCAGTGTCCTGACCTCATAGAGTTTGGGAATCATTTCTAGCTCAATACTTCCTTTGTAGTATACGGCTTACTATTAGCTTCAGTCTTCAAAGTCAGCAAGAATGCATGTGAGCAAGACTGTGTACCTATTTTTAAAGTTAACTAATGAAAGATTAAGACAGGATTGTGCACATCTATCAGGAACGTTTATTCATTGCTGCCACAACCTTTCACTATTCAGTGCCACTATTCCACTACCAGCTAAGTATTAGAAATACATCCCAATGCTACACCTGGTAGAACCAACACAGTTGACAGCATAAATAAAACTTTCCCAGCACTTACCAACATCTAATAGCTTTTGGTTCCTCCTAACAATTTGAAATCCAAATTAAGATACTTTTTTTTAAGAAACCTGAAGCAACTGTAGAGAGTAAGCTTGATACAGTGGTTGTTTCAGAACCTGCACGCTAGCTGATGATCCAAAAGTAAGAATATTAACTTTGAATAAGATGTTGAATATAACAATTGGACTCCAGTTGCACTACACCTTTTGAGTGTACATTTGCAGCAGAAGTCCCAACTGTGCAATTTGCTGACACTCAAAATCAAAATTCAGAAATGCCAGTTAGATAATGATTGTGCAGTTTTAATGAATCTATACACATTTCACCTTATCTTCCTACAGTAGAGATAGAGATTATTATCTTAAGATGGGAAAAAAGTTTTACATAACGGACAACTCATTCATTAGCAAAAGATTACAGCAATACTGAAAAGCTGATTTTTGTTTAAACACCAAGCAAGCATGGACATATGAATATTCCTAACCTGTAAAATGATTCCTCCACATTATATCAGCGAAACTCATTGGTGGGCCACTGGGAGGGTAGTGTTTACCTTTCAGAGGCTCATGATCAGTCCTTATCATATCCATTAAGGAATTTTCCAAAGAGTGCAAGTTAAAAGTGTCATAGGGCCTATTCCGGTCCTAGGAGACAAAAAAAAAAAAAAAAAAAAGAGAGAGAGAGAGACAAAAAAAAGAGACAGGCTGTTATAGAAAAAATAATTTTCTAACACAGGCTCATTTCTTATTTTCTAAAACTCCAGCATCCAGTTCTATATTCTTCTTGATAAAATTTTTTTATATGACAAAAAAATTGACAAATATAAGCCTAGAATTGTTAAAATGATACCCTTCATTTTGCTACTGTTGGTTTCACCAGCACAGCTATGCAGAGAGGCTTTTCACTTCTTCTAAAAATATATCTATATATATACAAACAATAGTTAATTCTAAAAATTATCATTTAAATAAGAACTTGGAAATAAAGCAATATTAATGTTCACACCGGAGAAGTGAAATTGGTTCAGAGTTCAGAGATTTTTCTTTTACAGCTTCATCACCAGCCTTCTGTCACAGTCCTACCTTCACATCAGAGCAGAAGCAAGCAATGCTCAAGATGCCAGCAGGCACATTTGTTCCAGAAAGTACTAGGTAATTCCTCAAATGTCTAACATGAATCTCACAAGTTTAAGGAAAGTACACGAGATGCAAGACAAAATAAACAGCAAGATAGGTTATGCAACATTTCAGACTAGGGCACTCAAAAAACCTGAGCAAGGGTTGGTTTGTATTGTTTGAATCTCTCATCTGAATTCAATGTAGTTCAGCTTCTGGTTTTTTAGTGAGCAAAAGGGAAAAAGAGAAAAAAAAAAAAAAAAAAACCAAAAAACACAAGCAACATATAGCAGGCCTATGAAATAAGCAGTTTCAAAGTTCAGGAACAATCTTATGGAGAGAACAATCTCCCCATGCCCAGGTATGTAGAGTACTGTACGCAATGGGATCACGTAACAGAATGGTCCCCTTGTTGTAGTCAGAGAGCTTCTAAAAAACATTAGTTTTCTTAATCTAGTCACTATCATTAAAAAAAAAAAAAAAGGTAAAGCACACGTATGTAAAAGATAGCAGTTTTTCTTTGTACACTGTATTATGATATAATTAATAAAGAGTGGTATTCTACTGTGCAAACTGAAACTTTCATTGTAACATGCCCCCAAAATTCCTGGAACAATGTTTTCCACACGCTGGTTAATACAAGATAATCTTCCTGCTTGAAAGAACAAAATTTAAAATCCTCAGACAAGAAGCAACAGCATCCATAGAAAATGTAACACAAGTTTTGTCGTAGTAAGTACTTCTCTTAAATCTTCTTCTTCTTAGGTTGTCTTTAAATAAAACTAAAGGAGAGAATATGTTCACTGGTATAATTGAGCTCTCTTTCAATATTCCTGTTCTGGAATTCCAATAAATACACATGCTAGTAAAAATCTGCTGTTACAAGAAGCCCTGAAATACACATCTTCCTACTGCCAAAAATCTCATGTTCCCACAGTCAGCCTACACTACACTGAATATCCAATGTCTCTTCTCCAACATGCTAATCTTGTATTTTCTGTAAGTGGACTAGCATTATTTTCTTCACATGTTTACTTCATCCATTGAGCATTTTTGGCAAACATGATGTCCAAAGAATAAGACTTGATTTCTGTTAGAAGCTATACTGAAGTTCAAACAAGCTCACTGATTTTCAGTTGTCATTACTGATGATTTTTGTGTCTGCTACAGCTAATTAGAATGTCAACTTTTGTATACTGTATTTAAAAGAGTACTTGTTCACCTATTCAAGTGGATCAATATACATGGAGTATAAAATAAAATTTATGCCCAGGAAACCTAAAATAGATATTGAAAAAAAACAAACCAAGCCAAATCCAAAACAAACAAAAAAACCAAAACACCAAAAACCCAAAGCCCTGAGATAATTTTTTTTCCTAACAGAAAATTTTATTTTGGTTAAAACAAAATTGGTACTAGCTGGTACTAGCTGGTAAAACAAAATTGGTACAAGCATACTACTGCTTGGTAGTATGTAGTAGGAGAGAAGAGTTTGTTTTATTTCATATTCACTTTCTTGAAAGAAATGCAAGGCTAGATTGAAAAGAAAAAGTGTCACTTGGATGTAAAAAAAAATAAATCCATTCTTCTGATATATTAGTAACTTGATTAAATAGGATCTATTTTATTCCCTCAAAGCATAAATTTTAGTCATCTTTTTCTATTTGTTCCTTTTAAATACATTTTATGTATCTGTACTGTGAGCACGTAAGGAGGTCAGGTGTTACAGTACTGAACTAGGGCATCCTTTTGAAAAGCCAACATGAAAGCAAACATACAGCCTATTTCCTAAATAGGGGTGGGAAGTATTTATCAGTTGGATCAGTCCCCTTTATGGCAGAGTTAGTGCTCAGCTGGAGCTGAGCTGGCAAAACCAACCTGGCGGGAGAAGGGAAGGGCAGGACTGCTTCTTTTGCCACAATGATAGTTTATTCCAGCTTTAAACATTCCTGAGATTACAGTCTTAGAGACCAGAGGTAGTGAGTTCAGAAGAGGATACAGCCTACAAATTGAATTTAATTGTCCTTTATTAAGATAAACATGTCATATTTTAAGTGGGGAGGTCCTACTTTGTTCTAAAACTCCCTGGTTTAGAGCTGTGCACATGGATGCACATAAAAAAGGGACAAAAAAAAAATCATGTCAAAAGCAAGCCTATACAGGGCAGGTTTGCCAGAATGTAGGATCTTTCTAACTTTTTAAGGGGCGTACAAACCTGCAATATATTTTCAAGATGAAATTAGACCTAAATTGGACACAGGAGGATCAATTTAATCAAATCCCTTTACCTAGGCAATTATAACACTTCCCACTATAGTACTGAGCAAGCTAAATTAAGTAGAGGAAATTTAGACACAACAGACTTTTATCATAGAATCATAGAATGGTTTGAGTTGGAAGGGACTTTAAAGATCATCTAGTTCCAACCCCCTGCCCTGGGCAGGGACACCTCCCACCAGAGCTGGTTGCTCAGAGCCCCATCCAGCCTGGCCTTGAACCCCTCCAGGGATGGGGCAGCCACGACTTCCCTGGGCAACCTGTTCCAGTGTCTCACCACCCTCACAGCAAAGAATTTCTTTCTAGTATCCAATCTGAATCTCCCCTCTTCCAATTTAAAACTGTTACCCTTTGTCCTGTCACTACACTTTCTGACAAAGAGTCCCTCTCCGGCTCTCCTATAGGCTCCCTTCAGATATTTAAAGGACAACATTATGGGAATGCTGTGGCATGTGCATAAGTGTAACGCATGCTGACTACAGATTTTGTAGTGTGGCTGATAAAACAGACACACCATGGCTAACATTCTAGCTCCTAAGGAAAGGGGCTACTACCATTTTTCTTAGTAGCTTTCATTTCAGTAGTAACTCATTTGCACTCAGCAGATTTGAAGATTGTTCCCTAAATTCAGCAATTTCTTCTGAGAACCATGATGCTTCTGCACACATATGCAGAGGACAGTTTCCTTATTTCTCAGCATGAACAGGTTTTCCTGGTTTTGGGAACTGATACTGTTCCACCTCCCAGATTTGCCTTTTGCATCATTTCCACAGGCAACCAAGCTACTGCCAAGCAAACCCAATGATGGAAACATAAAAGTCCTTAGTAGCACATGAGAACTTTGCAGGGAAGTTCTGGGACTAGGACTATGAATGGAAATCAAAATATAAACTACAGAATGATAAAGCAGAATAACATGCTTGGAAAAGCAGTTTGAAAATCCAGCAAATCTGGAAAATCTGCTGGGATCTTCTAGAAAAGACAAAGATCCTGAGACCTACTTAGATAAACTACATTATGGACAAAAGAAAAATCTCCAGCTGCAAGGCACTGCCTTTGGCTACACAGCAATCATTAAATCAGCACAGGATTAAGTCCAGTCTGCCCATATTGATTTGTGCTTTTGCTGTGTACAGACGGCAGCTCCTTCCTTGTTACCTTCTCATGTACATGGCAACTTTTATCAGTTCCTACAATACTCTAGTCTTGAAAGAAAGAAAAAGAGCTCAGTAATAACAATTCTTTGAGAAGATATGGGTCCCAGAGCTTTAAATGCCAGCCCTCGGCCATTATCTATATGTTCATCCCTGACACAGACTTCCTCAAAGTGTGTATGTTAAGCATTGTGAAAAATTACAAATCCATACACAGGATCAGATTTTTGAAGTACCTCAAATTAAAATGGACCTCCAGTTGAAGTTGGGTTCTACCTTAAAGTATCTTTCTTCTAAGGCTGATGAAAAATGTCACAAAATACTATAATACTATATTATAGTATTGTAGTATTATAGTATATATATATTATAATACTATATGTCTATAATCTGTCTATTAATTTAAAAAAACCCAAACAAATAGCAACTTTGCCAAAAAATAACTGTTATGTCAAGACACTAAAATAAAAAGTGAAAAATACAGTAATTTGCATTTTACCTATATTTTACACTTTTGTGCATATGAATTATGCTAGTCTTTAATTGCACAACCATAGCAATTTTTCAGAGGTCTCCAGTCTCCATCCAATATACATAATGAACCAGCTCCAGGAATGAATCAAACCAGTGCTTTGAAGAGTTCTGTTTAGCTAAAGGACAGATGTCTGGGTTGCTTATTCCAGGAGATGGCTGAGGTATAATCAGTGGGTCAGCATATTCCAGGAGGGGAAAACACATTCTTAAAGTTTACCTTAATTATGAAAAAAAGATTACTTAGCCATGCCTGAAGTATGTAATTGATGGTGTGTATCATTGGAAATCAAAAGAACTTTTTCTCTATGTCACACTCTTTGATGTGGGGTGCTTAGTCCTGCCCCTTTCAGACTCGGAGAGTGGGCATTAAGGACAAGGCATTCCTAGCACTACTTCAGTTCCCTCCCAATAGATACACAAACAGTGTGTTTACTGGTAAAAGGGAAAGGTAAAGAATGAGAAAAGAACACATGACTACATTATGGATGACAAAGTCAAGACCAGACCATAGCTGGGGCCACAATAGGTGTTAAATGGACTATAGTACAGCCTGGCTTCCTCACTACCTCTTTCAGCTTGAACAGGTAGCCCAAAGTAAATGGAACTAACGAACTCAAAAAGGAAACGACCAACATATTCCATGGCAGAGCCATGGAGAACATGCACCTTGCTCCAGAAACTGACGATGTATCTTTTTCTTCTGTGTCTGCAGCAGAGACACTTGACCATTAACTGATTAAACTACTGTCACAAAGCGAAAAGTTTTACCCTGAGAAGGCACGTCAGGAACCTAATACATGTTGCCCAAGCCTAGCTATCATCCATACTCAAAATCCTTAACCATGTACTTATGCATGTGTTGAATCCTTGTTAGCATGGTCATCTGCATCTGTAGCATAAAATACACACTGAGCTGAGACATACACCCGATCTCCCTATTTTTTTTCCAGTATGCAAGCAGCAAAACCTCGGGTACCTAGACCCTTCCAAAGACACGTTTCCCTTTGTCTATGTATTTTGGACTATCTGCAAACTGATCTCCTATTAAGCTTTTGAGCGATTCCCATACTCTGAACAATATCTCAGTTTCAGTAATTTATTTCAGTGTTCTACATTTCCATGCTGCCCTAGATTCTCAAGCTTCCTGCACCAGTACATGGCACGAGGCATCCCAGCTCTGCTGAGCAACAAGACGACCTCCCCTCACAGAACCATTAACTGTTTCCAGGAGAACATCAAAATTCCAATTAGGCTCACAGAAGTCTCAGCATTTTTACTGACTAGATCCTGGGACGTTACACATAGCATTTCAATCAGAAGGAAGAGATGAGATTCTGGGGAACAGCTAAAATTCTTATGGCTTAAACAAGCTTCCTATCAATGCAAACTTCTTCCCTGAGGTCACTGCTGCATTTCATTCTCCTGTGCCCAACATAAGCCTGGCTTTGGCTGCACAGGATGGCTGAGAGCTGCCAACAAAAGCTGAAGTCAATGGGAGCGTAGCTTTGAATAAATATAGGGTAAAAAGCCAGCACTGTGTTAAACTGGGCTCGCTCACTCTGCTCAAGCACTGCAGCACAGGTTGTTACTAAGAACACCAGGAAAACAAGTTTGTCTCGCTTCAGTATCCCAATCTAAAGCAGCAAAACCAGCAACTGCAAAAATATGTTGTGAAGTTTGGCTTGGGACAGGCTCAATCTGCCACAACGGTGCACATGAACAAGCTCTGAATTCTCACGTAGTAGTCCTTAGCCCCCAGCTATTGCAGCTGTGAGGCAATCCCACTTGCAGTCTCAGTAAAGTTTATTAAAAATAATAATAAATCTTTCAAGAGATAGAAAATCTGAGGAATACGGTCACATGGTAAAGTAAAATGATCACTTTGCCAAAGAATCAAAAACCTGTAAACAGCAAGTGTTCCTTCCTTTGCAGTTTGATACTGGAGTGCTGCCAATGGCAACATGACTGACAACACAGATGCATGCCGAACTAGAAAAAACAGAAATTTAAGTAATTTTTTCCTTATATTGGATTTCATAAAAATATAAAATAGAACAAAATAAATAAGGCATAAAATGTAGGTTCAGAAGGAAAACCAGGGTAAATTTGTCTATGCCTATGATAAAGAACATTACATCAGAGCTGCTAGTACTAAATCTTAATGGAATTTTATTTTAATTCCACTTTCTTTTTTGATCTTCCCAGTTAATTTTTGATAGTATTAAACTAAGCTGGATTATTATGTTCCCTCACTGGAACAAAAAGGGGAATGTTTTCTTATTTTACTATTGCTCTTGGAATGTCCACAGAAGAAACACATCAACTTTTCATACATCTGTCTTTTTTCACTACCAACTATAGCACATTTTACTTTCAGAGATGTTCAGAAGTCCACTGGGCAAAAGGTGATTTATTCTTTTTTAAGCTTGTTCAAAAAGCTTCTAAGGAAAATAAGTAAGTTTAATACAAATACAAAGCAATATCTAACTGTATACAGATTATGGAAACGTTTCCATATAATTTTAAAAATAACATTTCAGGACTCTAGTTAACAATATTTAATCATCTTGTCTGCATTATTTAAACTTTTATAGCTAACACGCAAGAATTCAGACCAGTTCCAAAAGCCTTGAAACTTTACCTACTCAAGCAATTTTTCCACAAAGCTAAATGCTGTATTCAAACTTTACCCCCTTATAAATTCTGAGTTAGAATTTATTAGATTAATATTAGAAGACACCTAAAATCTTTCCATGAAATGTCTGCAATTTTTATTTCTAAATGAACTAAAAAGCACATAAATAGGAAGAGATAAAACAGGCACTATATAGTATTACAAAAACTAATACACATTATATTATTCAATTTAAAAGTCATCTTACATTGCAGTTGAGATTCCCTTTTTGTATGCACATGCTCAAAATATATATTAAAATATTCAGGATCTATAGCTATAACACTTAGCATCATAATCACTTAAACAGAATATCCTGACAAGTTACTGAATATTCAGTTTTTGCTGGCAAACTGCAGGAAAGAAAGTAACAGAATTTACCCTGCTTTTTCCTAAATAGAGGTCATAGCTACAGGGCAGAGGAATACATTAGCTGTTTCCCTAGAGTAGCAGGGAAGAACCCACAATATGGCCCTACTGGATTAAAAAAAAAAAAAAAAGATTAAAAAAAAAAATCTTGTTCTATATTATATTGTTCATATCTTTCATCGGAGCCTTACTAAGCAATAGCCTACTTACTGTGTTCTTTGAAGCATCCTTAGCTATTCTTCCAATACAGACTTCTATAATACACCAAGCCTACTACTTACATGACCCACCTCAGATTCAAAGACAGTAAAGCACCAGTCAAATCCTTAAATCACCTAACCTAATGTTCCATAGGGAACACTTTATTAACTGCAAAAAGAAATATAACACACTTAATATTTCAAACATCTTCCTTTTGCCATCAAAACAATTAAACAATGTGTTTAAAAAACCCAAGTAAACAAAAATACAACAACAAAACCCCCAAAAGAATCTACAAAACAGCTATTATGCTTACATCCATTACACTACTGTAGGGAATGATCTGCAGACATTACAACTGAGTGAGCACTCACTGACAGGATTTATTGGTAGTCAGATTTTGTTCAACGTGATGCTTTAGATAAAAATCTGCTCATCAGGTCTGCTGCCGAATGCATCTCAAAAAGCTGATGTACCCACTTTCTATTAGAGCTACTGATTCCAGTAACAAATGGTTCTAACACTTGCAAAATACAGGATTAAAGTAGCTACACCCAAGATGATAATCAATTCACAAAAACAAGCAAATGGGGAAAAAAAAAAAAAAGATGTCATCAGTAGAATTTACAAAGCCATTCATGATACCCTTGAGCTATTAAAATGACACAATTTAACTGTTTCACTGGCCTGCTGCGCAGGAGTCCAACACTGCTAAGTTGCCTTCGGGCTTCTACCACTCTGTTCAGTAGAATGGTGTCTGTGTCCCATAGCAAGGAAAAACTAACACTGACCTAAGAACACCTTGCCAGCTACATCAGCACGAGTCAAGTGCAGACCTCAAACCACAAGATGATGGCACTACAAAGATGCAAAGGCGGCAAAGAGAGGAGAAGGGAAGGTTAGGAGTGCTATGGCACGAGAGGATCTGAACGATCACGCTCCACAGAGTGGACTGCATAACGTAAAAGACAGTAGAGACATATTGTATAAGGAAGCTATTGTCTCAGAAAGATTTACAATGGAAGCAGTCTGTCTCAGGATGCTATAGGGTAACGGGACAAAATGGGAGAGAGACAAGAATACAAGTAATAACTGTCAAACAGATGTCTGAGCACCATTGCCCAGTAGCTGCATTTAGTATGGTCACCACAGCAAAGGAATCTCGAGGACTTCTCTGAAATAGAAACAGTGGGAACCAGCTCCCAGAGGAGACAAGGAGGTCACCTTTTCAATGTGATGTCGCTTTGCATCCACCATGGTTTAAAGAAAATATTTAACCTATTAGCTGCCATATGCTTTTAATTACTAAATTACTCGTGTAAGTTGCCCAAGTCCTGACTTTATATTATTACAGCACAGTTAATACACACGACAAATTGTGGAACAAGAATCTCAGATCTTATTTACATAAGTACACACAAAAATTCACTCTGCCAGTTTTTTCCTAATGGGGATTGAGAATAGTTAGGCAGCAAATGTTCTCCATCCTGGGACTTCATAAAGGACATAATCTATGACAGAATCCCAAGCTGTCACAGTCACCTTCGCATAAGGAAAAGAGAACTACAGGCTCTCTTGAGCTGTGCACCTACTTCTAAACATTAGTTGAGGACTCTTGTGCAGCCACTGGGATAGAGGCAATCCTTTTCTTTAAGTGTCATTATGTTAGAAATTTTAATTTAAGAACATTTGCTATTAGCTGTTTGTTCAGCTTCAAAGTTACCAAAGGCTGCATATATGCAAACTGAACAGGTGGGAAACAGCAGGGAGTAGCAGTCCAAGGACCACTCATAGCATCAAGCTCCACTTAGAGCAATGAAGGGCAGAAGGGGAGGAAAAAAATCCCAGCCCAAAATAATGTTTTATTTAGAAGCAAATCTATCACATGCAAGCAATTCCAGTTCAGATAATTTTGTAAGCAAAGAAGGTATTTTTCTAGTTGCAAGTACTGAATTATCTCAGGTATGAAAAATTTAAGGTTAGTAACAAATTCAAGATTAATATATTAAATATATTCTTTCATATAATAAATATATTAAAATAGCAACTGAACCACACAATGCATACTTGAGTCTTTTATTACCTAAGGGGCTTAAAGGCATACAAGCTATGAGGAAAAGAACAACTGTCTTAGGTACAAGATACCCAATTACTACCTTGAAAAATAACCAGAATAGATGCCTCTTCCTCTTAGAAGCCATAAGCATTTTTGTGTTGTTAGGGGTTACACATTCAACTTACTGCTGCACAATTGGATTTGATGAATTAGAATAACTCAGAAATCACATGCAAGATATACAAGTACATGTATGAATAGCCAATTAACCAAAATGAAACCTTCTTTATGTTAACTCCTCACAGAAGTTGGAAAGGATACTCACAGGAGCAAGAACACTTTCCTTTTACATTGTAAGAGCTAAACTGATGTAGCACAGGGCAAATTTAGTAAAGACAGCTCCAGAGAGGGAACATGTCTTGAGATAAAAGCCTACCTGACTTGCAACAGAATTTTCCTTTTTTGTACAAGGCAATAAAGAACAAAGGCATATTAAGAAATGTTGCTATAAGAACCAGGATTTTAGCCACTTAAGTACATTCAGGAAAATCATAACAAGTTCAGCATGAATACCTCGGACAACAAATGTCCAAAGAAGTCTAGCAAGACTGATAAAAGAATTAAACAAAAGCCTATCTGAATAAGTCAGGAGAAAATAATATACCCTCCATAATCAGTTGTCACATAGAGAGGGGAAAATCAGGTAAACAAAGGTGAACAATAAAGACAGGTAAACAGTAAGAGATGGAGCAGTATCATTTATCCAGTTCACTAATAGACATCAGGCCTATCTATGACTGAAATTCAGTGATGTATTCTCTTTAAGAAATAAAAAACAGAGATAATGGAGCATCATATGTTAATGATGTAATAACCTGAAAAGTATGATTTCTGGTTCTTGTAAGACTAGGATATGGCTGATCTAACAAGGACTTCAAGATAGCATTTCATATGGTGCTACAAGCAAACTACCTACCTAAGTGGGAAAAATGGTAATTAGTGCAACTCAGGCAAGAAAGAAAATGACAAAAAGGGAAAGAAGTGATAGTGCTAAACAGAGAAATCTGCTAAAGAAAAGTTACTAATAGAGTTTCTTAAAGACAAATCTTCAGACCAATTTTATCAATAATTTTGGTTATTAAAGTAGGAACACACTAATAATATTTACAGGATATCAACAGAGAGGAGATCTGCTCATGATACAGGAAGAATTGAATTAATTTGAAGAACTGCAGCAAAGAAGGATGATACTTAATAGCACTAACTATAAGGTCATGACCTCAAGGACTCAATTTTCCCTATAAACCGGGACCTTATCAACCAGAGAGAAGGCCACAGAAAGGAGAAAGAAAAAAGTTTATTAGTTAATTTCTGGACAATTATAAGCCACAACTATAAATGTTCAATATGAAAAGGTAAACAAAATTGCAGGCTGTATGAAAAAAATATACTTCTAGTGGGGTTGCTTTTTGCATCTATCCATATCTGTATTCATTTAAAAAGCTATTTTCATTGTATTTGTTCTTTTAAATTATTCCCTTCCTCTATACACCCAGTGGTGCCAAGGACTGAGCCATATTTTGAAACCTTGACCAGTCCAAGTATATATTCAAACAAGGCTATTATGCAAGTGAGATAGCAAGAAAACTTTCCAGTTTCTCTACAAAGTGAATCCTTGCAAACAAGCTGCAAAATTTACTACAGTCCATGTTCAAGTAGCTTTAAATGGTGCACACGACATCAGTTACTTCTCCCTTGCCTAACAAGAAAAAATTGTTATACAAGTAATCTGTTATTTCTACTTTGTGAAACGACGTCAGAGGAACGTGTTCCTGTTTAGACAAGGGAGGTGAGACTGGATGCAGAAACTTGCATCAAAACATTACTTGTAAACCCTGCTGACAACTAGGGTTGATTCGATTACTCGGAAGTTGCAGGTACAGCTTCATTTATTAGCAGCCAAGCGTAAAGTGTAGGAGCCACCAAGCTGCGCACCCTTACCACGGGAATGTCAAACCCAGCCTAAAGTGTGCAGAATTTTATTTGCAGAAATTCTCATCCACAGAAAGTGAACCGGTATGCTTTCATATAATCCAAGATGAGAAACCACAACTTCACTTTAATTTTGTATTATAAAAATGCTGTTTTTCTTATCCCTGACTTTTGTTGCTTCCACTCTTGTGTTCTGCCTTACTCTTCCTGTGGAGGAGTTAGCTGCTACTTAGGGCGTCATGAGTTTTAAGTAAAGCCCTTTTTGTTACTGTGAGAGGTTTCACTGTTTTCAGTTTGTTTTGTTTGTTGTTTTTTTTAAATGACATAGGAAGAAACAATACAATCCTAGAAAAAATACATGAGTAAGAGAATTATTTAACAAGATGAAGTATTAGGTCAGACTGTTACGGTAATCATAATTTAAAAGTAAAAGGTATCTTTATAAAGATATCTTCATAAACTTTATAAAGTTCAAAGAAAATTTCAAAACCATGAAGTATGTTATAAACAATTGACAGACTTGGTTGTTATACATCTTAATGGTTGCTAAACACATTCATAGATCGTATTAGATTTGGTTACAAGCCATCAGTTAATATGCTGGACCCTAACAATCAGTTAATACATGAATCCTTTATTAACCCTTACAAATGTACAGTTACTGTAGTAGTCATGTAGTAAATGGTAGTAACACTAGCTACCTGCATGTTAATTCACTAATGCTTTTAACAAGTCTCCTTCACAAAGTAAAATACTGCATTAAAGGATCTGCCTACAAAAGGTGGAAAACACTTCCTTGTGAGACCACAGGGAACACAGGAGCTCAATACATTAGATTTAAGGTTTCTCAGAATTTAAGTATGGCCTGTTGACTGCTGTAAGGTCATATAACATTTTGTGACTGTCTATCACATGTTGCTAATTCTCTGCCTTATTTCGGCCTCCTTAACACATAGTAAACTGTACAAAGAAGTTTAAATTTGTGTCTTTTGCATTCTAGGTGTCTGCCTGATGTACTAAGCAGATACAAGCCCTCTTGGACCTCAATCAATGCACTACCAGTAATATACAAGCATATACTGCTTAGAGCAATTAAAGAAGAGCTTCTTGTACCTGCATATGAGATTAAAAAAAAAAAACAAACAAAACCAAAACAAAACCAAAAAGATAACTGAATATGAGAAAAATGCATTACTTGAACTAAAGCACAAGTAGTTTCTTATAAATAAGGGTTAAGTTTTCCAGTCAGATTTTTTTAACTTAGCACGGCCTTTTTAATACTTAATTGGATGGTCTGGACAGACTGATTTTTCAAATCTTTTTTTAGATTAATAGGCAAGAAATAGAAGCATTTGAAAAAGAGAAATAGAAAAGAGAAAAAGAATGACTAGATGATCATGATCATGTCACTGGAAGCCAGGCTTGAAAAACTGTGATGATCTAACATTTAATATAGCATCTTGCAATGCACCATTCTTAGATATTCTAATTTAATAGAGCAACTTCGTAAGCCAAACTAAACATAATTTTTGTAAAAAAGGCTATTTTAAATACCATCAGAGAAAGCAGTTTTAAAAGTAGGGCACCAAAAAAACCCCAAACCTAAAATTCCACAGAAGAGCACCATCACAGGTGAAAGTAAAAACATCTGTAGAAAGGATAACACTCAGCATAGCTAAGAAGATGGCCCAACAGTACTTGGCCCAAGCTCCAAAACTATCCACCCATTCCATGCCTTTTTTTGTTTTACAGACTGAACGCTTTCAGGGTAAGAATTGTTTGTTACATACATTGTATGACATAACTAAAATTAAATGGCATTTCACAGTCAGATTCCAGTGAGAAAGTTTTAGTAAATTATGATGATTACTGATTTTAACAGCAAAAAGTAAAATCTGGAAACAAAAAGACCCTGTCACCTTGGGGGTTTTGGGTGGGCAGGTGTTTTTTTTTTAAAAATAAGGATAGAGGCAGAAGAAATACGAGGTTAGCAGAAGAGATAAACACAATAAGCTTAAGACTAAAGAAACATCCAGGAGATCTTTTAGGACATTAAGAAAGAACTTGTAAAAAGTAGAAACGCTGAAATTCACACTTCACCACCACCCCCACCACTCCCCCATTGCAGCGAGTATTTAGAACATACACATAAATAGATAAAAATTGCTGGTTTTCATTATGACTATTTAAAGGATGAAGCCTAACCACTAAAACCTTTGAAAATTACAGAAATAACTAAAAAAAACTACATTTGAAAAATAACAAAAAATCTGAAGAAAAATATGGTGGTTCTAGTTCCTGTTCTTATATTTAGTTTATTTACACATACAGTGTAAAGAAACTAGACAGTAGTGATAATCTTGTTATAGTTACTATTTCAACTTTATCCTTCAAAATCAAGTCAAAATCACTGGGTTGGCTTTTTTAGTTCTTACCGGGTAGGAATTACATAATCATGCAAGACAATATGGTAACTCTTTCCTTTTATTTTTTTTCTCCCTTGCTGATAGCTAACAAGGAACAGCAGTAAAAGCCTAAAACATTTCCATTGCTTCAAGGAAAATGAAGCAGCAACTTCCCAGGAGGAATTATGAATTTTTATTTAATCTAAAAGAATATTTTACCATTCAAGTGTTTTAAAATGTTTGTTATGTTTTATTTTTAGCAAGGTTCATAACAAGCCATAATACCAAAGACTTCCTTTAGGAAATAAAATCTACTTGCAAAAAAATCCTTTACCACCCTGCGAACAAAAGCAAGAAAACTTCAGTGGGTGATTTTCTTTGTTTTGAAGAGCCATTCTTATATATACAAGAGATTAGTTCAGAAATATAATACATTATAGATAACATCACTTTCTAAAGTTGCCTTTCTCATTAAAAGGTCAGCTTTAAGTTGCTTACGCTGTTGCCAAAAATAACTTTTTAGGGTGAATCATTTTAAAATGAGCACCTCCCACAATAATTCTTCCATGTAGGAAAGACTAATTTCACTGGAACATCCATGTACAATTATGACATTAAAAAAAAAAAAAATAGCTATACAAAACCCATCCATGTTAAAAACTGAGAAAAGCACCATTTCTACGTCAGAAGTGTTTTTTTGTCAATCTGTGTGAAAATCCATCCTGAGTCACACATTCTGGAAGCTGGGTGTAGAGATGGGAAAAGAAAATCAGTTCAGCATGTTCAGACTAAGTTATCACTTGGTTAAAATTTCTACATTTCTAAAATTTAGAACTTATAGCAAGTATTTCTGAAAACTCCAGTCTCTCTGAATTCGTTTAAAACTACTTAAGACCCCTCATGCTATTAAGTTTGCACAGGAGTAATTCCCACAAAGTGGATGCACTGCAGTTTATGACTGCAGGGGTTTATTGGGCCTTCCCCGCAACTTCAAGCCAAATAGGGAAGGCCAACTCAAATAAGAAGCCTCAGTAAAAAAGGGGATCAAAAAGCAGGAACAGAAAGAAGTAGAAGGGAAATCTGAAAGGAGTTGAACAGTTCAAGACTGGATGAAACAAAAAGAGGGGCCACATCCACAAAAATCACACTTGACGCAAAACCGAAACCCACTGATAGCATGTGTTCTGTACACATTACTTTTGTTAACGTTGTTAAATCAAGAACAATCTGTAGAGTTGATCAAAAGACTCCACCTTGGCTGATGAATCATGTGAAGGTCATAATCCTAACAGGTAACAGAATCTGTGGTTTTGCTTAAGTATTTTACCTAAGGTCTAGGAAATTTAAAAGAAAACTGCAATTCTTGCAAATTTTGCAAAGCCATACACACACAAAAAAAAAATAGGAAGTGCGGGGGTAGGACTGCCCGTGCCATCTAAATTCTATCATTTTGCATAAATAAACTATAGCTGTCTGCATTTCAAAACCATTTTTCCGATAAAAACCCTACCTCATCCAGTGCCCATCAGTGGTATTTATCAATAATTAAGAGGCTGTTTGTTTACAGAAGTTCTATGTTGTTTCTTGCAGAATTTGGAAGATGTACTGAGATGACAGACAGCTGAAAGAAAAGCAGGTATCACAATTCGAGAAAATATTTCTTTTGCTTCTTTTCTCTTCCCTGATGAAAAGTTCTTAAATTCCTCAATACTTAAACTTTTCAAAGGTGATAATTTGTTTTTGGTGCCTAATTTGAGATTTACACAAGCAGCAAACTTAGAGGCAGTGAATGGATGTTCTGCTTTCAAAGAGCTACACACACCAAATATTTAAGAAAAAACAGTCCAACTTTTTAGTCTTCTCAGAGTGAACATTAAGAAAAAAAATGATTTCTCCAGACTCTGTGCCTCTTACATCCGTAGAAATCACACTACCCCTTCTCCTAACACTGCTGTGACAAAGCAGATCAATATCTGTCCTGATCAGCACAGAGCTTTTCTATAAGATCTTAGAAAAATTGTCAATTTTATCTTGGGGATGAGTTTGAAAAGCATGCAATAAAGATACAAAGCCACATTAAATAATGAGGAAAAGGAAGATATCAAATAGCTGTGTGGCATTTCACAACATGCCTTTTTAAAATTCTAAAATTTACAATTAATAATTAAAAGCTTGTACAAATTAAAATAAAATATATTTCTATATACAAAAATAGTACATTCAGCTAACTACTTCGAGACACCTGTTTATTATCAGCATGTACAATATGCTTAAAAGCAATGCTTTTGTACTTCTTGTAAATTTCTACTAACTGAAACAGGGGAAATTAAATAAAGATGAATTAATGAAACAAAGCATGGTAATGGTACCCTAAATTTAGTTACAGAATGTATAAAATGTCACAACAGCCTAAAAACTGAGAAGTCTAAACATTGTTGAAAAGGTAGGTTTAGCTTAAGTATGAAAAAGAGGCAAATTATCTCAATAACACCAAAATCTACTTTGCCAATGTAGTTCTAAAGCAGGTGTTACTTAAAATTAATTACAATTGTTTTCAGGAGAAAATGAACTGCTTATACATATATAGAGGTGTACTTTGCATATATTTATACACAAAATGGTAATATTACTGAAAAAAGGAAAACTTGTCTTTGAAGTATGCATAGTTTATTTCTCTTGTGCTACATGTTCCACTAACTCTTGTTGCTGGCTAGAAGGTAAAAAAAAAAGTATCTCTAAATACATGTGGACATTTATACAGTTTCCGTATAGGAGGGAAGTTATTAGCCCACATAGCACCATAAAAAGTCCAAAGGGAAACTTAGCTAACCTTATGCTGAGTAAACAGGAATTAGAATTAGTTTCCTAGTTAGGAATTAGTTTCCTGCCCTTTATGAAATGTTATTTCTTCCCGATCGTACCAGAAAAGTAAGTTGAGATGAGAAATGGTAAGAACCGCTTCTGGCAGCATCTTGCTAAATGGAGCCTGTACCCGGGCTGGCCACAGGCCAGAAGGGCACAGTCCCATCACCCCTGGCAGAGAGCAGTAACTTCACTGACTTCTGTTGTTTCTCCCATTTGAAGATTATACAGAATTTCTTTACCTATCTTTTGATATCTTCTAACAATAAAACCATGGTGGATGGTTTTGGGATTTTTTTTTAAGACATGGAAAATGAGTAGACAATCCTTTTTCATGCCTAAAGAATATGCTGCTCCATTTTCAGCAGTCAATTGCAACAAACAATTATACCTCAAAAGCTCTCAATATTGATTTCTGGGAGTTGAGAAGACAGAGTGGGGGAAAATAGGGAAAAGAAAGAGAAAAGCGATACTTTTTCTACCTAAAGTCTGCTGACTGCCATTATGCAAAAGGTCTTTAACCTTTTCCTTAAATAACATATTACATGTTACCGTGATAAAAGCTAAAGCTAAACCAAAGCAACATGCTTATTTTGGGAAAAAAGTGAATTGTAGAGACTTTTATTTCTTGTGGGAGTTTATGCCACAATTTCGAATAATATTTTGATTAAATTTCTAGGACAAGCATCTTTTATTTATGAGTAGCATTTTCAAACATGTAACACTATCTCAAGTGATCAGTAGGGAAAAGAAAAACAAATAAAGGCTACAGAGCCTTAAAGCCTCTCTCAAAGGCCCTGGTATGATGTTTTTCTCTTCAGCCCCATTTAAAAGTTTTTGAAAGCACAGTAGTCTACCCAGTCCAACCAAAATTCAGATGCGCGCAGTTTAAGATCCACACACAACCTCAAACTAAGCAGTGCTATCTTTTAGCCTGCCTTTGATATGCTTCAGCCAGGCACCACTGAAAAAGACCAGCCCCATCCTCCTCTGACACCCTCCCTTTAAGTATTTATAGGTGTTGATCAGATCCCCCCCTCAGTCTTTTCTTCTCCAGACTAAAAAGACCCAAGTCCCTCAGCCTCTCCTCGTAAGAGAGATGTTCTAGTCCCCTCATCATCTTTGTAGCCCTTTGCTGTACCCTCTCCAGCAGTTCCCTGTCCTTCTTGATCTGGGGAGCCCAGAACTGGACGCAGTACTCCAGATGCAGTCTCACCAGGGCAAGAAGGGGAATAGCAAAATAAACTACTGTGCCCTTCACCTTCCCTTCTACATCACCTCCCAAAGGAAAGAGAGATAATTCATTTCTCAAATATTTAAGACAAAATCATTGATTCATTGTTCTATGCTAATCACTTTAATGCTTTTAAGGAAGTCCTGCCAATATATGGAGTTGCTCAGAGTATCAGGTGCATACTGAACTTACTCCTTCGCTCTACCTTCACTAACTTTGAGGGCTTACCTACAATTCGGTTGGTGACTTTAAAATCAAGACAACAATCAATAAGTAATTAGTGATCAAATCATCATACTTTACATATGAAACAGTTGTACTTTTTTTCCTGTACTGTTCCTGAAAATGCACACATTTAAACTCAATCAAATTTAAAATCTAACAAAAATTGTAGAATAGTTCACAACTACTGAGGCTAGAATGGCATGTATTGCTTGTATCTGTTACACAGGAAGACTAGTGAAATACCACGGCATGTGATCTCACATTTTAAGGTTCAGAATCAGACTACTTATTGTGCTAATTAATATTAACAACCGAAGCATGTAAGAAAGGGAAGAGGGAAAAAAAAAAGTGGACTAAGTTACTTCCACAACAACTAGGTCCTTTTTTTTTTTTCTGTTCATAACATTTCATGATGACAGTACTTGTGTCACCATGTAAGAGATATAAAGATTAGATGTTTTTCTTTTTCCTACATGTTAAGAAATAGTTTTCAATACACCAGTAACACGAAGTATGGTTATCTACTAAACTATCAAGAAGCTAGAGCCCAGAATATCAAATTTACAATAAAGAAATACAGTGCTTTAAAAATTAATCTGCAAATAGACTTACTGCACACGAATATTTCTGGTGGGGAAAAAGAAAAGTATTTTAACAAAGACTTTAAAATTAGTCACCAAAGTGTATTAGCCAGTAAAATTCATTTCCTCATAAATACAAAACTGTATTTGTTACACTCCTGAATGTTCCAGTACTTGAACTCATTTTAATTCAGCCATAATTTTTAATGTACACACACACATGTATGTGATATTACAATATGCATTTCAGGTTATTGTTGTGTTAATAAACAGAAATATGACAAATAAGATACAGCCAATGCATTACCTGTGAAGAACTTTGTACAAACATTATGAAATTGAAGTTAGTATTTAATATTCTTTTCCCTATGACTTGAAGACAAAAATTATTCTGCATTAGTTTACTCCCTATGCATGTATATTTATATGTGTGTGTGTGTATGCACATAATTTATTTTGAGTATCAATCTATAGCGGCATGGAGAAAGCCAAGTATGGGCTAATATCACAGACCTGAAGAACTTCAAATGTTTAAAAAAAGACACTTCTTAAGGAGCAGTCTATTAATGACCAACCAAAAATCACACTGGATTTATAAATATTATGTGGTGGCCATTCCTTCGTTCTTCATTTCACCCAACAAAAAATGACAGTGTATTTAGTACAACACATGACAAGGTACTTGTGCCTGGTAATGTATTACAAATTAGTGTATCTGTGTCTAAATGTATATTCATATGTATTTTTATATATTTGAATATACTTACATATGCATATATATACATATATATTCTTCATGTATATTCTTATTCTATATATTCATTCATACAAACATATATTTATGCATCTATACGTATATTTACACACAAACTCACTGCATGTTTGGATTTGCATTTTGTTTACATATGCAATATTGGGGTCCAGATTAAATCCTATTAAAATCAACAAGAAAAAAACCAAACACCTCCTCCAATAAACCTTTCTCAGCCTCCCTGCAAAAGATAGCATGTTTAAACTATCTTTATCCACAATAAATACAACCTTATTCATTTCTGCTAGAGAGGCACTTATCAGTAAAGCTGCCAAGAATAAATTGATATATACAAGAATTTCCAGAACACCAAATTGCTATGCATTTTTTAAATCTAAAACTTGCAATTGTGCATTTTTTATTGTTTCTAAAGAACATTACTTGGAAAGCAGCAAAACTTGAACAATTTCTGGGAAATTGTTTTAGCGTTATTATGAAAAATCCAGAGGACAGACTTCCTTAACTAGCATACCAGCATCCAAACATTTTATTCTTCCTCTGCCTTCTCCACTGTACAGTGGAGAATTTCTTACTCATGCTTCCGAGGGCACTTCTACTTCAGGCACCATCGATCCTCCTGACCCCAAAAGCTGTGTTCCAATATCTTCATATGGCCAAAAGAAATACACTATTTACCAGAGACAAGTGGAAGAAAAGAGATTTCTGGGAGGCACTCGGAAGCCTGAGATGACAATAGCTCTCTCCAGCCCCACGACTCTGCTGTGAATAGGAACTGGACCCTGGCCCCAGGGAAAATCACTGAATGCCAGGAATGAGGGTCACCTCGCACAATGGCAGAACCCGCTGCTTGCCATGACAATTGCAACAGGACCTTTGCCTGAACGACTCAGACGCTGAAGAATATTCAGAAGAACAAACTGGCCACATCCCTATATTTCATATCTTGCCTTGTTACAGTTTTATTCCTGTGATCTTACCTCCAACTCTTACTTGCTACATTCCATTTCATTCCCTACTGCTTCTTTTCTTTGCCCTTCCAACCCTCAGCTTCGTATCTTCAATCTTTTTTACACAGTGCAATCAATTTTCATCAGTAAGTATATGAAAAGTCTCCTCCAAAGCATTTTTAGCTGCCTTTCAACACCAATCACAACATAAACACCAACAGAATTCCTACCAATTGATATTTCAAAGGTTCTGATATGTCCTGCAGCACAGCTCTTTGGGATAGATGTTGATGGGTTTTGACATACAAGGCCCACTAACGTATTACTCAAATTCAGGGATGAAGAAGTCTAGCATAGTGCCTTATATACATGTTCTTAACAGAAACATTTTCAAATTCAACATTTTTTCCTAGAAGGAGATATATTAGTAGCTCAGTATCAGCTGTCTTCAAATATTACAGACTCTCAGAACACAAACCTTGATTATAGAATTTTTCTGCTTAAAATTTTTGATCACTGCAAAGACCTGAATTTAAAAAAAGGGTATCATTGATGTTAATTCAAGTGCTGAACATACTTATTTTATTTTTTTTTACTTTGAACATCTCAAGCTTCATATGTTATTAAGGAATTAATTACATATAAATGACAAATTTTAAAAAGTTTTATACTCTCAACGTAAGAGAGAAGAAGGGGTTAGCACAAAGAACTTGCTAATGTGCATTAACGTGTTGCTAGCAAGTTTACTGAAAGGCATTTCTGCAGCAGATCAAAACCGCTCATTTATGAGGGGTGGCAGATGTACATGGATAAACCTGCCAGAATTACTTGATAGTGCTGACGAGCAGAACTTACTGTGTCAACCGCGTCAACAGATTGCCCAATTTCAGGGGTGGGGAAAGAAAAGGAATCAGAAGCCAGGCAGCAAATATTAAACTATCATATGAATCTGAACTTCATTTTTACCAATGTAACTAAACAGTTGCCTCCTGTCGATAGTATATTTCAAGACTTCTTTGGAAATTTTTTAAGTACAGGAGCAATCAACATTAACCCAGATTATAATCTTGTACACAAAATTCAGCAGTTTGTATTAAAAAGAGCCTAAGAGGAAAAAACCCACAAGTTTTCTGAGTCTCTGAAATCAGACTGTTATTCCAGCTACTGCTGAGAGCAATCTAAGTATTTGCTTTCAGTTGAACAGGAAAATACCAGCTTAAATTCAACAGAAAAAAAAAATCAAGTTTCCTAATTTACATATTGGCTAACACCTTAGCTTTTCAAAATCTTAATTTTAAAATCAAAGGAACTTTTCTTTAAAAGCATTTATCTACTTTTTTTTTTCCCAGCAATGACTAAAACACCTGCTAGTTTAATTGGTGACAATTTACAGTCACAGTAATAAAGCTGTGCATTCATTAAAGATGTATCTCACCAACCAAAACGCAGAATTAAGACCACTTACTGTTGTTTTTCCTTCCAATTCAAATTTACCATAATTTGTAATGTCTTACATGTAGAAAATTTAAATAAAAGAATAATTGTTAATTCAAACACATTTCCCATTCCTAAAAAATTATCAGGAGTAATATTCACTAGCTTTTGTGTTGCTGTTCTCGTGCGACACTGTAGTTTCACCAAGCACATTGTGTCTGAAGCATAATCCTTCTCCAGACTTCAGTGCTACAGAGACATTGAGCAGCAATTTCACCAGATGCCACTCCGCCTTCATTTAGGGGAGCCAATAAAAAAATAGCAACTCTCCCTTTAAACAGAATGAAGCAGCAAAATGAAATTTCAGGGCTGACTATAAGGTGCCCTCATTGAATGGGACTGGAAAGCGCACAGGAATGCATGCATTTTACTTCATCAATCTCCTAAAGTCATGGCGGGGGGGTGGGAGGGTGGGGGTGTATTTTTTATTTATTTTTTTTTTACTTTGTTTCTAATAGTGTCAATCTAGATGCTATTCTTACCATACTGAGAAGTTAAAAATGTTTGAGACTTTATACTTCGTTGAGAAAGCAATTACCTAAAGAGAAAGCACCTATGAACGATCACTGCCTTTCAAAACAGAAAATTTACATTTGTCCCAGACTAAAAAAGCTGACCTACAAGAAATTTGAGACTCGCTTCACCTTGTATAGATATAGCCCCAAGTGTATGCTCTGCTTTTTTCAACCTAAAATGGATTTCACACCATGACAGGTTTCATTCTGCATTAAAATTGCAAATCTTCTATGTGGCCCCGTTTCAGCTGCAATTGATCTGCTTTGTCGTCATAGATAAAAAAAAAAAAAAAAGTGAAGGACACTGCAGCTTTAAATATTTCAGAGCTATGTAGCTAGTAAATAGACTCCATTGCAATATGGCTCTGAAGGTCGTGTCCTATTGTCTCTTTTCTCTGCAAATATTTTGAACGGCATAAAATGGTTTATCTTATACAATACCTCCCTGCCATTTCTAAATCACGTCAATTGTATTAGACATTTCCTTGCTGGAAAGGACAGATACGCCACTCTTTCCATACACACCCACGCTGCTTCTAGATGTATTCAAAATGTCCAGTGTGAATATAACAGCAGGGTGTACATCTCAGATATATACAGCTTTTGAAAGGTTACACCTTATGCGAACAGACTCCCTGTTAAATCCCACCTCGACATAAGGACAAGTCGTTATTTCAATGCTGATAAAATAATTAACCGGATTTCAGGTCAAGAAGCATTTTTGGTTAAAATTAACATGCCAATTATAAAACTGAACCCAGCAATTTTAACATCTCCTGTTTCTCACATATGGGAGAATATGAAAAAAAAAAAATCACACACAGAGCACCAACAGAATGTAGTCTGCAAAACCTGTTTTTCATGAAGGAAGGCTACCGCTTTTTAGATGCTAAAAACCCCAGAAAACAACAAACAAACAGAAAGCCCCATGACATTTAAAAATAAGTTACAAGAAAAATAAGACTGTAAACCTCCAGCCAGAATTTTTGTATGCTCTCCCTGGGATCAGCCCCACTCTTTCATATAAGGTGACTATTCAATGCAAATATGAGTTATGGAGATGCCTCTCAGAACAGCAACAAGAAATACACCCCTTCAGAAACCAACTTGGTGATAGCTGTCCCCCTGGAGAAGGTACACGTAGTCATTTACCTGAAAAGGCAACAGATTGTTGCCATTGTCCGTCCTGAACGCGTTGTCTTCCATCCAGGATTTGGGGGTCAAGGGTGCAGCCCGAGGGAACTTCGGAGGGGCAATGACATTGCTGGAGAATGGTTTTTTAAGGGGTGAAATGGGATTGAGGGGGGAGGGTACACCAACCCCCACTCCCACGCCGACCCCCACTCCGACTGCCCTTCGAGGGTCCCTGCCAGCTTGCAGCCCACCCCAAGGGTTGGAAGGTGTACTCCAAGCCGCATTTTGGTGGTTATTCCAGCTGGAGGAGGAAGAAGAGGAGGCAGAGGAGGAAGACGGTTTGCTGGTCATGATGGGCTGATGGCTGTAAGCAGCATTTCTCTGGGGAAAAGGTGCCTGATTAGGGCTCACAGGTGACCTCCGCTGCTGCTGCTGCTGCGCTTGCTGCTGCTGCTGTTGGTGTTGGTGGTGTTGAGTCTGAGCTAGGCCAATCTGAGGCGAGAAAGTGCCACCAAATACAGGGTTGACATGGTGCGGAAAATTCTGGAAAAGCATTGTCCCATTGACTGGAGTAATCCCTTGGAAAAAGCTATCATCCACCGTGTTTGTGGTCCCTGTAGACCAGGTGCTGCCGAAGGAGGGAGACAAGGAGGTGCCGGCTGCAGGTTCTTGTTGAGGCTGGTGAAAGCTCAAGCCAGGCAAAATGGGAGACTCCATCTGCATCTTCTCCTTGCTATTTTGGGAAGGAGCCGATGTGCCAATACTAGTCACTGAACTGTTGTCTTCTGGTTTAGGTGTCTCCGACGAGATGGGTGTAGAAGGGGCTTCTGCTGAGTTTGGATCTTGCTGCTGCTGCTGCCGCTGCTGCTGGGGCTGGGCTTTGCTTTTGTCCATCAGTAAATCATCCTGCATGGTTTGCGCAGCTGAAACAGTAGGGGAAAAAACCACAAAGACAGATTATTAACATTGTTATTCATACCACAAACCAGGCTGTTTTAATCATTTGCCGGCCAGAAATCTTGTCTTACTGCTAGTGATACGCTACAGCAAGTTGCAAGGCAAACCCATAATCTTCCCCCTCCCCCATTTAGGAATATGTAACCTTCGATCGAGCTCGATTGCCTTTAGAATATTTTTTAAGATGCTTCACCCTTTTTGATGCCTTGTTTCCCTTCAGTCTAAATAAGAGATGTACTTATAGGGCAGAGATATACAGCAATTTCGCCACGTCTCTTTTCTCTTACACCGGAACTCAGAGCTCTCACCCTGCAATGAGAAACTGATTCTGGTTCCTGTTTTTCCAAGCACCCTCCTCCTCCTCCTCCTCCCCCTGGCTATTTGCATACGTCAATAAATACTGCTGCGTCCTTCAGCAAGGTTAAAAAGACACCAGTCTTCGCTCTTCTCCACCCCCTTTTCTATTAGGGGATCTTTAAAGGCGCCGGGTACCGATTTCCCTTAATTAACAAACGAGCTGCCCGTGGTTGCGGTGTGTTCGAGGACGCGGGCACGGAACCCCGCTCGGGAGCGGGAGCGGTTCTTGGCTGCAACAGCCTTGTCTGGCTCCGTTCTGCCGCGGGCAGGGAGCGGGGGGGACGTGCAGACACCCCATGAACAAAGCCGCCCACCGGTGTCAGATTTGCCTTCAGTGACCCTACGATCTTTCCGTGTAAAACGCTATTTTACATCAAAGCAGCCCTTTGCTTCAAGGTATTTCTACTCGCTACATTTCTCCCTATGTGAAATCATCAGTAATTTCTCCACTGGAAAAAAAATAAGGTCAAAATGAGTAGATCTGGGAGGTATTATTAGATTATGAGGTTTCTGACGTTTTCACAATGAAAAATAAAAATAGGACAAATTGAAATACTTAAAATACAGACCTGCCGCATCTTAAAAGCCATCTTTATATGCATAAGATGAAGATTTGCAATGCAAATTATTTGCTAAATCGATACATAAGTTTACACTTTAAAAAGTAAATGGATGTAGAACTCTTGAGTCATATCTGCAAGAAATGGTGCTTCATATGAAATAGGAGAGATCATATTATTTGATTATTATTTTGAAACACAATGCATATACAGACATCAATGAACAGCAATTGTATGAAACTAGAACAGGAACCTCCACATTTTGCCGACTTTTAGTCAATTGAGGAGATCATTCTAAATCTCAAAAGTATTTTAAATGAGCCAAAAATCATTTACTTTAATTGAGTAACTATGTCAAAGACAGTCATTGCTGAATACCTAATTGCATTTCTATTGAGTTAATCATATGACATGTACATTCCTCAGATTGCATTTTTTAGGACTGTTGTTTTAATGCAACAAGGTAAAGTTAAGCCAAATCAATTAACTGTTAAAAAGGGTGGCAAAGAGTGAAATTGATGACCCTCTCCCTTCTTGACATCAACAGTTTTCAGATGGTGCATGCGTATCTTTAACATTTTTTGGTTTCTTTCTTTTAAATCTCTTCTGAGCCATACACACCCTTTTTAGTTCAAATGAATGTCAGGACAGGTTTCTGCTACCAATTAAGTTACTGCTCATGCTCCCTATTATTTACCTGTTCAATACGTAAACTGAACAGCAAGGGTTCATTAACAGGCCTTAATGTTGTCTCACTGTATGGCAAGTTCCCGAGAAGAACTGAGTAAACTATTGCATCTGTAACAGGCAGTGCTGCTGCTTCTGGGGGTGCAGTTTAAAGCAATACTGCAGTGAGCCATAATATACCAAACTTGGGGTAGCTTTCCATTAGCTTCATTTCTATCAAAATCACTATCACTCCTAAGGCTACATAAAATTACTGATGATTCCACATTAGAGAGAGAAAAAGATTATATTTATCCCTCCTCTGGTTCTAAGCTATCAGTACAAATATATATTTAGAAAGAAAAACATAGCAGCTGAATATTAAAATTCTGTCGTCAGTAAAGTATATTTAAATCAGTTAGTCACCAGGTTATCTATAGTGGCTAGCACAGCAGTTGCTTCAAATATGTACCTTGACTTCGCTAGTTGTTTTTGAACTTTATCCTAAGGACTGTAATCCACATTCATTTTTCATATTGCTTCCTAAAGGTAAAAACCACTGCACAACTCAACCTTCTTGTCAAGGTCAACACCTACCTTTAATGAATGAAGCCAGTCTGAACGGAAAAACACTGGGATAATGAATGACTTTGAAACAGGCCAGCCAATGTCTAACATTGGGCTAATATGCAGTACCTCTTGATTATTTGCTGGTGTTAAGTATTTGTACAAACTTACAATCCAGTACAGGAAATTATATCCCCACAGCAATACCAGCTCTGTTTGCATGCAGTAACCCACGCAGCCAAAAGAAATTTTTAAGGAACAGTTTCCTTTGGATTTTCTGTATTTACAGATCAACAAAATGACAGTATATTTATTTTCTTCTTTCAGGTTTGATATGTGACAAATAGTCAACCACCCTGGCAAGAGCACTTTGACAGCAGCAGGCTTTCAACGCATGCTCTGCCCAGGAATCATGGGCTTTGAAGTCTCATCTACTGATGGCTTTTCCCCGCTGCCTACCCTGAGAGGAAAGGGCTCCAAAGGGAAAAAAAAAAAACAACCACGTGCACAGTCCCTCTTTCCAGGGCAAACTGCTGCAATCTAAGTCACCGGCTCTGAGAAAATAAGTATCTGTCAGATTGAACTGAAAGGGAGTAATTAAGTAAGAGCTTTTAACAGTTGCATTTATAAGCCCAAATCAAATAGTTACCTATTCAGAATAACAATCACTAGTGAAAGAAATAGCTCTAGCATTTCCAAACTTCTAGTATAAGAAATTAATTATAAGCTCATACTGGCTATAAAATACACAGCTGTTACAAATGAGACTGTATCAGGTTGCTTAGATGAAGAAAATATTAAATAATCACCTGTCGTAATTTCTAGAAGCATTCTGAAACACAAACACAAATAGGTTGGGTATGAAAATTTAAAACAAATCAAAAGCAGCACATAGCCAAAAAGTTGTACTATTTGAATGGTTTCCAATTTCTAAGTTACTACTTGTTCATTACTGTGTTATTGTTACTCCACTGAAAATTCTACCAAAAAAATAAGCCACTCAGAAAAAAATGAAGGTGCAAATTTTACTACTTAACATTCAATCTATTCTGTACACTGTCATTCCACATTCCAACTACCTCCCTTTCACTACCCAGCTACCTCCAACCTCCACATTGATACACAGCCCAGCAGGACTTCCTCTCATAAAATATTACTATATTGATGATTAATGTAGGATGGGTAAAGTTTTCAGAATTTTGTTTAGCAGCACTTGTGTCCTGTCTTACACTAGTCCATGAATTATTCTGGATATTTATTCTGGGTAATTATTCATAATACTAGTTACTTAGGACCAAATACTAATGCTTGCACAGAAATAACATAGTTGAAATCAGAAGTGTGAAAATACCGATGCTTAATAAAATTGCAGGCTGAATTTTCAAAGGACTAAATATGCATAGCTTTATGAGTGAAAGAGAGATGACTAAAGCTAAGAAAGATAAATTAGGGAAGTTGAAAATGGGTTGTTAAAATACTTATGTCTCTGCTGTCTACAGTCTGTTTATGTTGGACTGCATGGTCTGCCTGCCTTAAATCAATGCTGTAATTAAGAGTTTCTCAACACTTGCTCTAACCTGTTTGTGCTACTCTGAATCATTAAGGGCATGAAAACTGCTTTCTTAGAGCAGCTGAAAATGCCTCATTTGTCGAAATAGAGCAAGCACAAGGCTGGCTCTAGGTGCTCTATACCCCTCCTTTATGGTCCTATTTACTTCTGGGTTATTGTTTTTCAGACTATTTGAGGGTTCCTGTGGAAGAGACCACACCCTTGCTGTCAGTTCTTCCCAGGAGACAGCTTCACTTTGTAGATCAATTATTATGATAAGGAGAGTGGTCATTAGGGTAATCACAAATGGAGAAGCACTCCAGGACCATAAAGACAGTTTTTGATCAACTAGCCACTCCAAGAAAAACAATTTTTGTTTCTACCAGCCAACTCTTTCGTAACTGGAAGTTAAAGGATAATAACAGCAGCTGTATCAAAACACAAGAGCTTAATTCAATCTGGTATCTGAATTACTTGTCCTGGGCCAGTTCCAAAGAAACAAATGTAGGAAAGGCTCAAATAAGCCCAGCTAACTCAATTAACACTGTATTGAGTGTTGTATTATTTTTTTGGTATGAAATACACTATGAAGCAATTTAAGCCTACTATGACTAATAAACCATGCTAGTCTTTTTTTTTTTTTCCAGAAAGGGAATATTCCGACGAGCTTGAAGGTTAAAATGAATATTTATGTTACTGACAAAATTAGTTTTATTGTACAAACATTTTTCTCAGTTTAGATTTGTTTCATTTTAGCTTAATTGAGGGCTCCCTGTCTTTTTAAGGATGGAATCAAATAGACAAAAAAAAAGGCCTATGTGATCTTGTAATTTAATTTTAGATATTACTATCATAGTGGTTAAAATGCAGTTTTGCCAAAATAGAATACTTTGATTTTGCCAGGTTACTTAGCTTTGTTGAAAACAGTGAATAATTCCAACAGCCTTAATGTTGTTAGATCAAAAGAACTGTATAAAGGTACTGGTCCTTCATTATTTGGCCTCTTTTTCAGGTCTTGCTGAAACAGATAAATATTTAATACACCTCCATATTATTCTTGCAGTAATTGCTTTTCAACTTCTTTCTTAAGCTTAATTCTGTATAAATTTGTTATCAAGCAATTTAGTATTTTAAAAATTGTTCTTTTGACATAAATCTGATAGCCAAATTTAGGGCTCAATTTTAAGCCCAAAATAGTTTACAGCAGTTTTGGCGATTTTCATTAAGTTCTGTACTTGCCTTCAAATGTGCAGTTTTACTTAATTCAGAATGGCTGCCATCTCCAGTTAGTACCAGTGAGGCTGAACTCGGTTGAGTCTCAGTTACTAGGAATCATTTTCCCTCACTTTGCACTGATGAAAGGGAGTCTGTTCCCAGGAGAGTTCTCTTGGGGCTCAAATGCAGCTACTACAGGTGAAGGTGAGGGGACAAAACAGCCCAATGAACATCATGGAGACAGAAGCAAGGAACAAAGAAGACTCTACTAGGGGATGATATGGGAAGGAATACTTTAAAAAATGAAAAAGCTGCAAGAGGCAACCTGAGATTGATAGTGGAAATTGCCAATGCAGAGAAGGAAGCATAAAGAATGAAAAGTGGAATGAAAATAAAGAGAAAAAGGGGATGAGGGAGAGCGACTTGAAGGAAGAGATTGTTGGGGAGAATAAAGCAAGTGTTTGAACACAGCAGCTGTGTATCTGGTCTTGTTAAGGGGAAGAGATGAGGATGGAATGACAACTCTTGCTCTGTCAGGGAATAAGGAGGTTTTTTTCTCAAATTTAGAAACAGGTGGTTATATATGTATTTTAAGATAATACTTTGATTCTGAGAAGAGCAGACAAATGGAGAACACGTACCCCAAGCTGTCCAACAAACTCCTGAGCAATAAAAAGGCACACACCAGTTTTTAAATTTCAGGATCTGTAAGCTATTTATGGGATGTTAAGAGGTCTGCCATTATAGAATCATAGAATATTTTGAGCCAGAAGGGATCTTTAAAGGCCATCTACTCCAACCTCTCTTGCAATGAGCAGGTACATTTTCAACTAGACAAGGTTGCTCAGAGCCCTGTCCAGCCTGGCCTGGAATGTTTCCAGGGACGGGACATCCACCACCTCTCTGGGCAACCTAGACCAGGGTTTCACCACCCTCACTGTAAAACAATTCTTCCTTATGTCCATTCTAAAAATCTACCCTCTTTCAGTTTAAAACCATTGCCCCTTGTCCTATCGTGTTTTTACATATCCTATTATGTTTTCATATTTTATGGTTGGGAAAAAAAAAAACAAAGGAAAAAAAGAAGGTCCAAACCTACCAAGTGTTCACTATTTGACCTGATACTTAAGTTTTGTCCAGTTTTGTCATCCCTCCCCATGCCAGTGGTAGAGCAAAGCAGCCAGCTTTGTCACAGACTGTTCTTCAGCCTCAAATGGTGGCCAAGTGATCCTGGGTTCCAGTTACATTTCTTCAGATAAGTATTGTTCACAGCCTTTATTACTCATCATGACCTCATAGCTTTATCCTAAATGGCAGGCAACTACCATATCCTTCCCATACAAAGCAAAAATACAGAAATTGCACAAATCGTAGGAATAAAACCAGCTTCCTTACTTCTGTTTGTAACGCTTGAGAATGAACATATAAACCTGAACATTTGGCTAGTCTAGCTGGTTGGTGCTCTGGCCAACAGACAGTGCACTTATACCAAACCAAGATTAGGAACGAGACACTCTGATACCTAATATTGCTCTTATGTTTCACGAACAGCTGTAATTGGGACAGTGTGTATTAGGTTCTCTTCCAGGAAGTCATGCCCATATGGTTTACTCAGGCCACTGTACTTCCAAGATTTCTCAGCAGTGCAAGGAAAACCGAATTTTACTGTCTCAAGAATAAGTACAAAATAAATTTTCTAGGGAGAGGATGTCTGCACGATGCCTTCTTCCTACTTGTTTCCATACATACTTCCTGTAAAGAATGTTTACATCACTGTAACTACTTTAGCATTCCTGTTTATTATATTTGTAGCAATTAGAAAATAAACACCTTCCCTACTCTATACATATAATACAGTTTACAAGTCCAAGTCTGAATATTATACACACATTTTTACAACACTTTCTTCTCAGAGTCTAAAAACCAGACTGATTTTTCCCTAGCTAATGCAGCACAGTTGAAGAATCCAGTATATTCACTAAAGTCTCCTTCCGATTTCACCTGATCCCTACACTCCTCTATATCCACTGTGGAAATGCTGCTTGTCCTAATCAAGAGCAGACGAGGGTTGAAGCAGCCGTACAATTGTGGGGTTGGCCCCAGAAATTACTACCTTATACAGCAACTGCAGTATAAGAAAGTTGGCATTTACACAAGGCACAGGAACTAGTTACATGTAACAAAGCTTATTATAAAGAGCTATTTATTAAAAATATACATGCACATATGCTTATATATAGCCTGAAAAGGAAAACTCAAAGTTGATCTTTACTAGCCAACCTTCAAAGGAATCTGAAATGTCACAACTGCCTCTGAAAACCAGGGTCTCGCCCTTTGCTTGGGAACATGACATTTTGCAGAACCTTCACATGCAAACACACGTACACTCGGACCAAGGGGTGGCAGATAGAGGCCTGTGGCAGAGAGAAACAGGACAGCAGCTTCTCTCCAGCTGCCATCTGCTTCTTTGCTCCATAAAGGCTTTTCAGGTTCCAAATTTCCAGTTTCACAGACTGCAGTGCTCTGTACTGACTTCAGAATATCCAGCAAATTTTGAAAGCACGTTAGAAGGATGTTTTCCTGTTAGGAAGCAGGCCTACCAACTGACACGGGCGCCCTGTCGATACCGCCGGCCTCCCCGCACCTCACCCCGCTTGGGCACAGAAGCCAGCGGCCACCAGGGCCTCCATCGAGCAGCCTTGTAAGAGCCACTTACAAGGGCGCCGGGTGCTTGTCCTTGTCATCGCCAACAAGCCCGCAGAGGCGGATTAACGTCCCTTCCGCCGAGCCCGTCGCCGCCCCCCGGGGCAGCCCGGCCGGGCCCCCTCCTCCCTCGGGCCTCTCCGCCCCAGGGGCGGGTGCCGCGGGGGGCCGCAC